>FIZU01047254.1:0-27288 GCA_900064475.1 Pseudococcus longispinus
CAAGTTACGCCAATGACTGGTAATTGGGTAATTACTCGTAATAAATACGTGATTGAGTTGACGAATGGCATGCATCGTGTCGTAATCATAGATTTGAATTGAATTACAGAAGGGAAATATTTGGAAAAAAGTCGCGAATTTCAGTTTTCAAAATCTGGTAGACACCTTGATTTATATATATTTATAAATTTCGAGAAAAAAATCGCGTCCCCCCCAATATTTGAAACTCAGCGACGCCCATGGAAAATTCTATACGATCATATTCCCAAAACTTTCACATCATTATATTAAAACTTTAAAAGTTTTTAGGGTCATCAGAGTTTTCATCAGAGCCACATATATTTCACTAGAAATATTCTAAAGTCATTAGAGCTTATATTAGAGTCACTAGAAATATCATTAAAACTGTTACAGTAACTATGAATCACACTGAAGTTCAAAAAATCCAAGCAATAATTAGATTTTGCAGTACAAATCACTCAAATTATCATTAAAGTCACCATGGATCACTATATGAGAATTCTGATCGAAATGGGTAAAATTGAACTAAAGTCGTATTGAAGCTTTTGAAATCCCTGCATTAAATTCTGTAGCAAAATGACTAAAATCAGCACTGAACTCGATAGTATCATCCAAAAGATAGTCATTATTCAAGTCATTAGAGTTATCACCTCATCACCGCAGGGTCAGGGTGACCCATTTAGAAGGTCGATGGCTTTGAAAATGAAAAAAAAAACACTTCAACTGTAAACATTTCGAAAACTAAGCCCCCTAGAAAACAACTAATAGCCTTTAGAGAAAAGAGAATTTCAAGCTCTACAATTTTCATCCCTTGCCTTTTTTTCGTAGCGCCCTTAGTTTGGTCAGAAAAATCATGTTTATGGAAAATTTACAAAGTCGATAATTTCAAAAATGAAAAAAAATTGACTGCAAACATTTTGAACACTTGAGCCCATTTTGACTGCAAATATCTCGAAAAAGTAAGCCTCCTAGAAAAAAAATTACGGCTTTTCAGAAAAAAAAAATTCAAGCTCTATAATTTTCATCCCTTGCATGTTTTTCGTAGCACCCTTGGATTAGCCAGAAAATCCATGAATGGTTTTGAAAGTGTTTTCTTCTTCATTTTCAACCATCAATCCTTTAAATGGGCCACCCTGTATTCTCACTGGAGCATTCATTAATTCATTATAGAATCACTGAATCACTGTAGTAATCAGTGCACCGAAAAAATCAATTAAAAATGAAAAAAAATCGCAGAAATATCAAGAAAGTGAATCAGAATTCATAAAAATGGCAAAAATTGACAAAACGAGGTCGAATTGTTTGAAAATTCTGAAAAAATGGTTTGACACGGCGTAAAAAATAATAGAATTGTTTGAAATTTCTCAAAAAAACAATTTAAAAAATATTATAAAATATTTAAAAAAATTGAAAATGCTTCAGAAATGGCTCAAAAGTCGTAAAATTTTTATAATGATGCCAAAATTGTTTAAAATGCGATGAAAATAATTCGAAGTATTGTAAAAGAACATAAAAATTGGTCGAAAATCGTTTTAAAATAAAGCAGAGTATCATAAAAAAATATTAAAAGTTGCAGTGGCGTATTTGGAGGGGGAAGGGGGTTCAGAAAAGCTGAACCCTCCTTGACGACTGAAAAGTTTTAAAAAAAATAAAATTCAAGCCTTTAAATGCCCTTTTCTGCAAAATTTTTCGCCCTCGCTTAGCTCGAGCTCAATACATTCATTTATTTTGAAAAAATAATGGATATTTTTAAAAATTTTACATGAAATTTCTTTTTTCTTGCAAACATTTCCCCTCCCCTCGTTGATGCTTATCTGGCTGTGTGACTGAAAAGTTGCATAAAAATCATAAAAATTATTGAAATGACGTGAAACTAGGTTGGAACGATGTAAAGGCAGTACAGAAAAGTAACAAATGATGGAATCGTAAGAAAATCTCCTTAAAAAACGTACAAATTAAAAAAATATTTAAAAAATTGCAAACAATTACTCCAAAAATACTTATAATTATAAAATGACAAAAATTATTTAGAAAATGCATGAAAACGCTTCAAAACGATGTAATAAAATGATGAAAATGAATAAAAATAATCCTAAAAAATTCGAAAATATCATAAAATATCATTGAAATGCTTTAAAAATTGATTAAATGTCATTAAAATCGTTGAAATGGCGTCAAAATTGTCTGCAGAAATGTAAAAACTGTGCAAAACTGTATAAAAAATGACAGAATTGATTAAAAATTGTTTAAAAAACACGAAAATTTTATTGAATATTTCCAAAATTGCAAAAATTTAGGTAGTTCAAGAAATGCTCAAGTCATAAAAAAAATTAGTGAAATGTCATAAAAAATGGTAAAAAACACCTTGAAAATATGTGAAAATGGCGTAAAAGATGATGAAAAATTGCCAATAAAATTGTTGAAAATACTTATCACAAAACCAGTTTTAAATTCTGTTAAAATCTTTAAAAACATCAAAAGATTTAATCAAGGTGTTGGAAAAATTTGTACTTGATGCTAAAATGAATAAAATCTTTTCACTTATTTAAAAAAAAAAAAAAAATGAAAGATTGTTAATAATTTTTTAATTTCCATGTTATTTTTGACGATTTTTATGAAAATTGCATGATTTTTAGTAATTTGAACACTTTTAAAGAAATTTTGAACAACTTTTTACATACCTACTTTTAAACCATTTCTTGCATAATTTTTATAGAAATTTTACAATTTTTCGATATTTTTGAGTTTGACAATTTTTACCAAAACGAAGGAATTTTGATGATTTTTCGCACAATTTTATTGATGTTTAATAAATTTTTACATGTTTTTCAATGTTTTTTTTCGCATTTTAAATAATTTTTACAAGATTTTAAGCAACTTTTTGGATATTTTTTCATAGGTTTCATTAAAATTAAAAAAAATTTCTGGTATTTTTGACAAATTTTCATAAAATGAAGAACATTTTACTATTTTTTATTGATATTTCAAGAATCTGATATTTTAAGCAGTATTTTCGACCATTTCGAGCAATTTTTTTGGTATTTACGATGTTTTACTCAATTTTGGTAATAATTTAGAATCATTTTTTTGTCCAACGAAACTGCACTCTTATCTGGGTTCAATTTTAGGTCACATTTCGATCGTTTTAAACATTTTACTATAATAACCTCACTAGATTACTTGACTTTTGCTGAGATAAGTCTTCATAAACCTATTAGTCATGATTCATAATCCAATTTGTAGTACATACTTTCCAATAAATTTAAACATTTTCAAAGAACGATGTACCTATATTGATACGACAGTGGTCTTGAGCCATCCTACGTTACTAAATGCATGGATCTACTCGTATTTTCTAATATCTAAATGGAAGGTTATTTGGTAAATAAAAAATAACAGATTGATCTGATTCTGAGAGGTCATCAAGGACACAAGGACTACACAATAATATATCGAACGATAACTCAACGGATATTGGCCATGCGGAGTAATAAGAAGATCGATACATTACAAGATCAACGTCAACGCGTTCCCAACACAACCTTGTCTCGCCTCCCAAACAGAAATTCGTTGAAACGGAAAAAATCGCGAGTTCGGTGCAGCGATGGAAAATATTCCAAAAATACCTCAAATACCGATTAAGTAATCTTACTAACAAGTAGCAGTGAAACAAAACGCCATCGCCATAGTATAAGTAAAGTATAAGTAGGTACCTAAGTGTGTATAAAACTGTGAAATTAATTAAAATCGGAAGAATGTGTACATAATTGCATCACGTTCGCGGATAAACGATTCGAAACATTTCCGACAACTGGAATATTTTATTGATAAATTACTCGCACGTCGAGTTTTTCGAAAAAGGAAACAAAAATTCGTATTTAAAATTCATATAACACGCCAGGTAATGAACTCTCATCGCCGAATTCGTGTTACTATTATTATCATAAGCAGAAAATGTGAAAAACGTATTAAGTACATAATTACGACGACGTATAATGAGCGATAATTAACAACGAAAGGTTCTCAACTGTCGAGCTATTCGCTCTCATCAGATAGACCTATCGAATCAACCGGTCACGTTTGAAAAAAAATCCGCTGGAAATTGTGTAATGAGAAGGTAAGCTACTCGCGAGTTCGCTGGTGGTTCGATTTACGAATACGTCCAGCATCCAGATTTATATACAGTTGTCATCATCGACTCATGTCATGTACCCATTCGAACCGCTACAAATGATAAACTATCGGCGAGCTAATGCCCGTCATTTGCATATTTTTCATTTTATACTTCTAAAAAGAAATGGTTCAGTTACAACTTCCTAGTTTTGAGTACTGAAAAAAATCAAACAACTTGATTTAACACGACTTCGAGTAATTTCTCGGAAGCTGAATACGAGAAAAGTGAAAGGATCCACCCTCTTCACAATTCACGACTAGTAATTAAAATTTACCTAAACGAGAATCCGTTCGAGTTACACATCTTTGAAAAATCACTAGTCATTTGAGATCACAATATTATTTTAGTGATTTTTTTTTCTTCCAATAGTCCATATTTTTTAACTCTTTGCAGATGGCAATGACCTCGACTACACATACACATGTCATTGAAAGAATTCCAAACGTCGATAGTTCACGACGAACAATATCTTTGTCAGGAGCTCGATGCTCGAAATACCAATAATACGTTTTTCCAGCACTTCGGGTCAATTACACCAGAATCAGATGATATTTCATTCAACCCTTTTGTGCTCAAGAAAGATGTAATGGACGAAATTTGAAAATTTTCATCGTATCACGTAGATTGAAGTTGAGTTAGTGCACGAGTTCATTTTCACAAAATTTCACACAAGAAATAGGATCAAATGAAATTACATAATTTCATTTTCATGTCTGAGATTTGCTCTAAATGTAAAATTTTCAATTCCCCTCCACCCAATTTTTTCATTATTTCCATTCTTAAAAAAGGTAAAATTTCAAGCTTGTAATTCAAATATTTCAGAGTCTCAAATGACCCGAAATTAAATTTTTTTACACTTTATCAAGATGAAAAAAATGAAGGGATTGTGAGCAGTGACGCCGAGAGGGGGTACAGAGGGTACATTTGTACCAGGCCCAGAGTTTTTCCAAGGGCCCGCGGGCCAAACGGCCAAAGGACTAAAACAAAAAGAAAATTCTCAAATTTTATTGGCATGAGTTCGTATTCAGTGATGGCTAGGAAAGTTAAAAAATAAATTTTGAATATTTTTTTAGCAAAATTTTTCGCCCTAGTCTCGCTCAAGCTTTCGTTTTTACAAAAAAGTGGATATTTTTTAAGACCTGCCCAAATTTTGGACCACAGGAAACTTGAATCCCTAATCCGGTGCTGGAATTGAGTAAAAAATAAGAGAGCCCGCAAAACCATTGTACCGGGCCGTGCTCCGCTCTCACCGTCACTAATTGTGAGAAGATTTTCGATTTTAACTGAAAATTCGAACAGGAAATCAGCTTTCAATTGATTACCAATTTTTTTTGAAATAGGCCTAAGACGATTCTTGTGCTAAAATAAAAGTAAGGGTGTAAATTTTTCGACCCACTACACTTCGAAAGTTCATTGGAAGCGACGAACGAAAAAATTTCACCTTTATTTCATATTTCAATTTTCCAACAGCAAATTATAAGCAGCGTCGGCCTGGCACGAAAAAAGTTGGTCCGCGAGAAGCAAATTTGTGCCCCCCTCCCCTATGATGAACTGACAGTTTTACCGAACATTTTTTTTTAAATCTAAATTTTGTTGATAAAAATAAAGTTAGAGCCCGAGCGAAGCGAAGGCGAAAATTTTTGCAAAAAATGTATCCAAAAGCTGAAATTTTATCGAAAAAATATGATTTTATTTACAATTTAAAAATTTTTTGCCATTAGAAGGAATCCGAGCGAAGCGAGGGCAAGCATTTTTGCAAAAAAGCATCCAAAAGCAAAAGTTTCATAATTTTTCCATAATTACGAAAAAATGGGGGGGGCAATGCCCCCCTCCCACCCAAGTTGCGCCAATGGAAGAAAGTGTGCAAGGATGAGGGTGCCAAAAAATGTTGTACTTCCAAAATTTATAACCTTTTTAAAAAAAGGTAGAAAAATTAATACCCGAGCGAAGCGAGAATTTTTAACTTTATTCTAAAATTTACAGTTTACTAACTCGTTTTTGATCGTTTCTCGCATAATTTTCTTCGTTCAAGTGCCCTGAATTCTCCGATGGAGTGCCCCAAACCCCAAACACAAATTTTGGTCCGCGATCGCGGACCAGCGGCCCTGTCCAGACCGACGCTGATTAAAAGGTTGTCAACCCAAAATCAACAGACGATTTTTCAGTAAATATCACAAATTCTAACGAAAAAAAGGCCAAAAAAATTAGATTTTTCAATGATTCATCAATCATGCAAAAATTGATGAATCAAAATTAAATTTTAAACGATTCACGAATAAAGAATCGAGAATAGCCAAGGAATTGATTCCACTAAATTTTGACTGAATCATGGATCGAAAAAAAATTGATTCGATTCATGATTCAATTACGTTTTGAGTGAATCATGACCAACTCTGATTTTTGAAGTAGGGCTAAATCATGTAATTTTGAACTTTTTCAATATTTTAAACTATTTTTAAGATGATTTTCATTTTTTTTTTAGTTTTTCAACAGTTTCTATAATAGAAACTGTTGAAAAATTTCCTTTCAGTAATTCTTATGACTCATTGACCAATTTTTGATATTTTGCCTCCTTTTAATTTTTTTAAGAATGATTTTCAAAGAATTTTTAATAAAATTTCAAAAACTTTTTTCATGATTTGTGCATTTTTTGATTAAATTTTTCGCCATTTTGACAATATACGAGTAGATCTCAAAAAATATTATTTCAGGTGAGTAATTATTTTCAAGCAATTTGATCATTTTTTACAGTGTTTTGCATCTTTTAAAAAATAAAATTTCAAATAATTTTGACACGATTTTAACCATTTTATGACATTGCAAGATTTTTTGAAGCATTTTCAGTTTTTAAATGATATTTTATCGTATCTTAACATTTTTTACAACGATTTTCATCATTTTAATTATTACGAGTATAATAATTTTTTGTAATTCAACAATTTTTTCGTTTTACAAACAATTTTTATACAATTTCGTCAATTTTTACCCAATTTTAAATCATTTTAACCACTTTGTGCCCAGGAGATATCTGAAGATGAAATAAAAAAATTTTCAATATATTATGTAGACTGAAATTAAGGTTCTGCACGAGTTCATTTCCATCAGGGAATTAAAATTTCACAAAGGAAATTTGTAGAATCGAATAAAACTACCTACTTTCATTTTCCTGGGTGAGATTTTCTAGAAATAGAGTAGAAAATTATCAATTTCTTACAATTTTGAAAACAATTATTGTTAAAATTTTGAGTTTGTAATTAAGATAATTCTGGGCTCAAATGACACAAAATTAAAAATTTTTAATGAAGAAATTATATGAGGATTTTCAATTTGAACTGGTAATTCGCAATGGAAATCAGCTTTCAAAATTAACCAATTTTTTTTTGAAAGATGACGATTTCTGTACTAAAATAAAAGTAAATAGTGTAAATTTTTCGTCCCTCTTTACTCTGGAAGTTTCATGCAAACGACTGACAAAAAATTTTCATCGTTGCTTTGATCTGAACACAAGAATCGAGGATGAAAATTTCGAGAAAATGATTTCTGAGGTGAAAGATTTTTTCAAAAATTTCTGTAAATTGAAAATTCTCTAACAATATCTTCATTTTGTTGTTTATTTAATAAAAATATGAAAATTTTCAATTTTTGGACTCTGGAGGCTCTAAAATATCTGAATTAAAAACTCAAAATTTCAACTTTTTTTGAAAAATTGGAGAGGGAAGAAATTGAAATTTTTGCACTAGATCTCTTTCTGTTTTAAGGATGAGTAGTCGAGTGCATTTTTTTTTTCAATTTAGAGCAAATCCTACACAAGAAAATGAAAGTAGGTAATTTTGATTTTAACAGCTATTTTCGGTGTAAAATTTTCAAGCGCACTATCTCGACTTCAGTCCTTACAATGCAATGAAAAATTGTCAATTTGATCCATCAGATCTCTTCTGGGCACAAAATGGTTAATCATGTTTACGTTTAGTCTTCAGAGTTCGATTCGAAACTACCCACGAGTAGTAAACAGATGAAAATAAACGATCACAAACTTCAAAACCTCATTATCTCATCAAACCGATACAATGTCCGAGATTACATAACCAAGATGGACAGTTCATTTCCCTTTTTTTTAACATTCTATGTCAACTGATATTTCGCAAAAATAATATAAAACTGCACTACAGATACATTAAGTAGATACGAATACAATATTACTTCGATTGCGTTAACATGTAACCAACGTGCACGCAATAATAATAAAAATATATAAAAACGCTATTAATTTAGTTCCCTATGTATTTTCTCGTATGTTGTACTATTCTTGACATATGCATACCTATCTTTCCGAACATGTTCATTTACAAGATAGCTAACAAATTAAATTACATAAATTTTTATGTATTATTGTCGTGCAATACACGATCGCGTTTATTTTTCCATCATCATTAGTTCGTACGTACGATATACCTACGTTATAATGAATGCGAATAATTTAGGCGAAATTTATTCCTATATGTGTACGATTAAGTCCGCATTCAATGCAAAATCTACATGGTTGACCCCATTTTGAAACGTTCATGTCGTATGGAAAAAATAACAACGTAATTTGACAAAGAAATATGAACGCTGCTCGGATTGAGTTGCTAAGAAATAAGAATTAAGATCGCCATCGATGCGGTACTGTTTGAACTATTAAATACACATTAGATAATGTGGAGTAGGTTGAGTTGACATAAAAAAATCAAAGGGTTTCCCACCGAAGTAGGCAAGTTACCTATATCTATACGGGTTGAAAAGAAAAACTAATATGATCCATCGATATGTAAGTAACTAAGTATACGATCACCTAAATACGTAGGTAGATTATTAAACAGGAGATGATTTAAAATATCTACGTTTAAATTATCAAGGTAGCTAATGAGAACACCTCGTGGAAATTAGCATTTTAAATAATACCGCCATCGTAATTGTCTAATTTTGATTGCCATCATAATGCATAACATTATAAAGTTCAATAATGAATGCACACTTCAAATTCCTATGATCAATTTTGATGAAAGATTTAGAAAAGATTTCAACGACCTTCGTCTCATTTTATTTTTCTAATTGAATACAGAGAAGTGAAAATAACTTAAGACTTTGAGAACAACTTGAAATGATGGATCGTCACTTTCCTGCCCCCGAAACATTTAGAATATTTTATTTTAATGGCATCGAATATCAAAAATTAGCTACTAAGTAGGTATTTTAACGCTATTTTACCACTTTATTACTCTTTGGAATTTTTATCATTTTTGCGAGAACAGCTACTAAATTTTTTATTTGCAATTATTTTGTTGTGTTTTTTTGGATTCTTTCATTTCACGAAGAAGAATTTTATTACCTTTTTCGCTACCGAAGAAAATTGCAATCTATCTTTTTCCATCATCTCTTTGGATAAGTTCCGAGACTTCGGACATGAATAAATTAAAATTTGATAAGGGAGGAAGAAGGAGAATAAAACTTGCCAATTGCATCATACCAGCTCATTTCAATAAAAATTTTAATTTCAGACCCACCACATTCGAATCTGATAAAAATCCATTCAGAGGTGGACGCTAGACGAACAGATGGTGCACAGAAAGCATTTAAATATCTTCTCAAAATTCGACCAAATAGCATTTCAAAAAAGGAAAATTAGCCACGAGGTGAAAATATTGGAAAAAATTATATTTCTAATCAAGAAACTGAGATTAACCATGGTGAATTTTTACTTTTCATTTTTCAATCTTTCGACGATTTTTTCTTGCTTATAATTTTTGAGATGGTGACAAAATGTGAAAAATTATTGAAATTTTTCCCATAAAAAATAGGTTTACTTGATGGCTAGCAAAGATTTTCTCAAAATAGATAAAAAAAAATAAAGATTTGAGTAAAAAAAGGAATGCCTACATCGAGAAATTTATTTTGAGAAATGATGTTCGGATAGCAAAACAAAGAACATTTCTGAACATTTGACAAAATATTTTCTACTCGAAACAGAAAAAAAATTGTTAAAGTTTTTGCAAACTAAAAAAATAAATATAAAATTTTTGAAATGATAAAAAAAATTTTGAGATGTCAAAAAAAATCGTTTAATTATAATTGGAAATGAATGAAAAATTTTTAGAATAATAGATGTAAATTGTGTAAAATTAGAATAAAATTGTTGAATTTCGATGAAAAAATTCAACGTAAAATCTACTTCAAAAGGTTCTGTAATTTCATGAAAATTGTGCAGATGAATTTTCACAAAAGGTGGTCAAAATATCAAGAATGAATGAATGTTGTATTTTTGTGCTTTTTTAACGCTTAAAATAGGTTTGCAAAGCACAGTCTACATTAAATTAGTTTAAAGAAGTTATTATCAATTAATAATTTACAGTTCAAATTTTGTAAGAAAGTTGAAAATTTTAATAAAAAATATCAAAAATATCTACCTATTGTAAAAATGATAAAAAATCATAAAAATTGTTGAAAATCTTGTAAAAATTATTGAAATTGTCACGAAAATTGGAAAAAATTTCGTAGAAGCACGAATAAATGACAAAAATTTTAAAAATTGTAAAGATAATTGCCAAAAGGTAATGATAATCGTCGGAAATGTAGTTCAAATTGTCAAAATTTTCACAAAAATCAGTGAAAATATTGTGAAAACTGTCAAAAAAGTATTAAAATCGTCGAAAAAGTCGTTAAAGTCGTCGAGACTTCCATAAAAATTATTTAAAATATTGTAAATACTGGTAAGAAAAAACATGAAAAACCATAAAAAATTTCATAAAAATTCCTTACATTTTCAATAAAAAAATCAATAAAAACTTCGTTAAAGAGGTTAAAAATATCATAAAAGTATTGAAAATTTCATAAAAATTATAAAAAAGTTCAAAAAATCGTTGTAAAATGTTGTAAAAATGTTTGAAATGCTATAAAAACGTTGCAAATACAAGCAAACTTGCATAAAAATCAGCAAAAAGAACGAAAAAATTGCAAAAAATCATGAAAATTTTGAAAAATGTTGTCAAAATTCTAGTAGTTTTTACGAGATTTCCAATGGATTTCATCTTTTCTGACCTTTTCACGATGTTTTTATAGATTTTTATGAAAATTTCAATATTTTCGACTACTTTCATGATTTCGATAATTTTTTTTTCATATTTTTAATGACTTCTATGATAATTTCGACAATTTTTACGACATTTTCGACAGTTTTTATGATTTTAAAGATATTTCTATATCATTTTCACCAATTTTTATGGAAATTTTAATCACTTTTACCACATTTCAACATTTTTCATAATTTTTTTGACCGATTTAACCATATTTTAAATACTTCATAATGAAAATTTTAACTATTTTTACAATGTTTGCATCACTTTTACAATTTGAAATTTTTCAAATTCAAAAAATTACCAGCCAGCTATTTGATGTATTCATGTCAAAATTATTGAATTTTTCTTTAAAAATTCGCTAAATATATCTAATTTACGTAAAAAAATAATTTTTCCATAATTCAACCAATTTTTGTTTATGCATTTTTTTAAAAATTTAATCACTCTGAATCTTTAAAATTCTTAAACTCCCAAAAGGCATCTGCTCTCGCTTTATAAAATTTTCCAAGCTCAAAAAGTGTAGTCTAGCAAAACCTAAGTAAAATTCAGAATTTTTCGAAACATTTTGAACATACGAGTATTTTCAAATAATTTCATCATTTTCCAAAGAAATGAAATCGGGTTTTGTGTTTTTTCAAATCATTTTAGCGACATTTCAACAAATTTTTATGACATTTTGAATTATGTTTGCCACACAGAGTCGCTATGAACTTGAACCCAAATGTTGGCCACTTTTCGTATACACCTTTTTCCGTAATTGAGATACGAGAAAATATAACGATTGCCTTATCAAAACTGAAATCATTCAAGTACAATATTTTTAATATTATAATTAAAAACCAAAACAGGGCAAAAAATTGAAGTTTTTAGGAAATCAAAAAACCGAAATTATCATGATTTTCAAAAAAAGACGCAGGAAAACATACTGTATCGTACATCTGATGATGAAAAATCGTATCGAAGAAATTCCCCCTCCCCCTTACAGCCAGAAAATCTCAACACGTAGGTATCATCTTCCTCATACCACACAAACTCGAAAAAAAAATCACATAATAATAATACCAGTATTACACAAAGACACCTCTCAACGTCAATTAATATCTTCACCTTAAACCTCCTCGCAATCGGTCAGTTGATCTATTTTGTTTATTTTTTTACACCATCGCGACTTCGACACCTACCAGGTTCGCGTTTCAAGGTTAATTACTCGAGATATTTCATTTCGAAGGTAAATAAGCGAATAGGAAACCAGACGTAAGGATGAAATAGCACAAAGCTATATGAGAAATTCGATAAATACGATGAAATATCGAATATCCATTCGCAGCCGGGAGTAATTAATAAACCCAGAGCTGGATTACACTCATACCTACGAATAGATACGTAAAAAGCAGTTGATATTACAATTTCAAAACAATGAGGCAATTCGTGAAATCTGCATACGTATTGTTTACCAAAGAAATAAAAATCTGTTGCGGAATACCAACTCGGACTGTCAAGTCATGCGGTATAATCTCACCAATATTTCAAATCGGTAAGTTTGAAACATTGTTTACGAGCTTGGGAAAAATTATAATAGGCAAGAATTATTTTAAAATCGGTTCGGCTCGGATATTCTCAGATAGCCAAACATCAAGATGCTTCATCATTGGTTCAATAATAAAAAAACCCCAAACCTTATGATACCTTCATCATACAATAAGGTATAAAGAATGATACTTATAAAAGTAAATCAACATAAGTGAACGTTTTCCTATAGTTTTTTTTTTTAAATAGATACACAAGTTATAATAATCATGAGGCGTAATCTTTCGCTAACTGGTTCTGCTGCTAAAAAAAAAAAAAACGTGAAATAATTCAAACTCGCCACTCGCCATCTCTGCATATTTTTGTGTAAAATCGTGCCTACTACGGGCGTTAAAACAATTGTATTGTCATATCGGCGATAAAATGAATAATATCGAGTATTATAATTCCAGACGTAGGTACATTTTATACAATTACATAATTTCGCTTAGCTTTGCTCTAGTTACATTTCTTTAACCTATAATCGCTTCAGGAAATAACAGAAGCACCTCTATCCCCATCCTCGTCTATAGATCTTGTCATCGTCGAATAATACGACGACGAGCTCTTTATAATAACCGAATTGTGAGAATAGGCCTTTTTCTCTCATCGCCTTCGTCCCTCCGAGACCATCCTCGGCGTGAAATTGAATAAAAAAAATCAATCCGAAAGCCCTTGCTCGTATTATAATTATATTTATTCAACTCATTTACCGATATTAAGACGATTTTATATTGTCACGTTGTTAAATAACATCGCCTTATAGATTCATTGCTAATAAGCTTCGAAAAAAGCAACGCGGATCGGTCGAAAAAAAAGAAATAGAATAATGACATGGCTTTAGGCAGCTAGAACACTCGAGAGATTTACATGGCAGTGAACTTCACGCCTACAGAGAAAGCGATAATCAACATCTTTCATCTCGGTATAAAGTTCGATAACACGTCTCATTTGCCAGTTTACCTAATATGGGGCTTTCTTAACAAGGAAATGTTACAAACCAGTCTGTGACTAAGTGATGGTGTTATTTTTCGCGCGCTTTTTCTACCATCTCTCCATCTTTCTATATAATTTCGCTGTGTCTTTGCCCCACAGTCTCGTAATTATACACACTCGTACAGTTTTAATAAACATATCGGTTCTTCGACACAGCAAGACAGATCTCGAACTATAAATACCCGATTGATTGACGTCTTTCTCCTCATAACTTTTCAAAATTACGTAACGAGCTGGAAATCTTGGATCTTCGGGAAAACTGATTCATTCGTCAGTTACAGATATGTATTTTTTTTAGGTCAAGGCAAAAAATGACCTCAGCTAGATCGAACTGAAATGTACCCAGCTTCGTATTCGTACTCGTAGGTACAATTGCACCAATGTAAATCAAGATGAGCAAGTACGAGAGTAATTAATTGGCACAAATGCGTGGACAAAACAGCAGAGAAGACATCATCACTTGACCTTTGGTATTGTTCGTTTGCTGGTGTGGTATTTTGGATATGCGTGTAACGATTTCAAAACCTACTTAATCGATTCGCAACAATAGCTATTTATTTAATTAAAGAAACCAGCGTCCTGCCAGGTGTAGGTGTTTAATAACATAATAAACTTTATCTCGGTATGTATCGCAGTCGAGTATATAGAAAAACCATGTATGCGGTCGAGATTCGAAATATCCAAGTACATTTGAAAAAAGGGCGGTACGTGAGCTTTAAAAATAACATCGCTTGGAAAAAACAACTTCCTACTTAGATGATCGAATCCATCTTGGACCATAATTAGACTCTGATGATGGTCTAATATCTGGAGTGTGTTTGATGAGCTGCAGTTGCGATAATTTATTGGTATGGGAGATACCTAGACTGGGATGAGATATTTTAAGGATGGGTGAGATTATTTTAATGTTGAGGAATGATTACTGCGAAATATTAAATATGTCGTCGGTTACGTATTTTCCATTTGATAAGATATTAAGTTGCTTTTAGACGAATAGGTACTTGTACGAATATACGAGTAGTTGATGCCAAATAACACCCAAAACCGGACGGAAATCATTTGATAATGACGAATCATCGTTTCCTTTAAAGATACAGTCGTCTCGTAACGATGGTTTCTGTGAGACATACTCAATTCGATGAATATTTCGTAAATAACACGCGTGCTTATCATTTGGGATTTTTTGTACAATAATTTGTTACGTGATAATATTGATGATATGACGAATTACTGTATGAGTAGAAAAAATTTCAAATAGTAGAAGAAAGAGGATAGAGAAGTGAACGAATTCGAAATTACAAATTGGCTCGGGTTAAAATTAGGTCGAGAGTATTTTTAGAGACATAACTGAGTCCAAAATTTGCTGGTGGGGGGGGGGGGGATGAGATTGATATCGTCATAAAAACCCAAGAAAAATATCATAATAGTGGTCAAAAGGTGACGAATTAACAAAAATGTCGTCAGAAATGTTTTTTCTGGTAAAAATTTTCAAAAAAAATATTGTAAGAACTTTTGTCGGCTGAAATTGTTGAAAAATGCAAAATTTGTAGATGACATTATGTAAAAATATGTGATTTTTCATGTCATTGCTCAAGGGGACAAGTACAGTGACGATTCTAATTTATGCATTTTTTTATGGTTGAGTCCAAGTAGTTTTAAAATTTTTCATGGTGATTATCTCCTGATTTATTACGAACGAAATTTCATGGCTCTTTTATCCTTGGTTCGTCTGTTTGCCTTTTTTATGAATAAAATTTTCAAGCATCGAAATGTGCATAAAATTGTGAAATTCTCTTTTTGAGTGTTTTCGAACAAAATTCATGTATTTATTTAAAATAAAATTTTTCTTCTGAATTTTGAGGTTGTTTGGCTTATACTTATTTAAACCGAACCCCATTCTACTACCTCGCAACAATCAAGGTCGGTGGTGGGAGGGGGGAGGGGGGTTGATTGGAAGTGTAATTACTAGGGTGGGTCGTCTTTGACCTTTTTTGGAAATTTGGAGCGGGGATTCGACAAATAAGTCGCGGGATAGTGTCAAAAGATCGTGGAAAAAATGTTGGGTCTCAGGCTTGAATCTTTCACCCTGCAAAGGGGGTTCAAAATTGTCAAATTTTCTAAAAAAAATCATTTAAAAACCGGAAAAAAATTGCTTGTCATATTATTATATCCATTTAAGAGAAAAAAAATTCAGCACTTTTTTCACTTTTCTAGAGTTTTACATCACTTTTGAAAAATAGCCAAATTATGACCATGTTCAAAAGTGATGTAATAGCTTTGAAATGTGCTGAAATATTTTTTTCTCTTTTAAATGAATAAAATATGATTAATATCGCAAAAAAAAACAATTTTTTTTGAAAATTTGAAAATTTTGAGCCCCATCCGCAGGGTAAAGGTTCAAGCCTGAGACCCAAAATTTATTCCACAGTTTTTTGACACTACTCTACCACTTTTTTTGGAATCTTCGCTCCAAGTTTCCAAAAAAAAATTAAAGACGATCCACCCTAGAAACCACCTTTAGGGATAAAAAAAGGCAATTCAAGGAAAAATCCGGTACCTAATAAGTAAGTATAATACTTTAAGATGTAATGGGAAAACTTGCAGTTACAATAATGTTGACTTCTTTTCTTGAAAAATCTGGGAAATTTTGCATTTTGAGCAGAGATGGATAAAATCATTTCCAAAATGATATAAAATCAAAATTATGAAATCATTTTAACAAAAATGATTCAAAGTTATGATTTAAAAACATTGATTTTGAAAATCATTAATTTTACAAAAAAAAATCTTGAAATTTGTATCTCTTTTTGACCGATGTACATTGATTCATAATAAAGTTCTCATCTCTCATTTTGACATTTTTCGCTCTTCTCAATGATTTAGGTCATAATTTCAATGATTTACCAAAATGATTTTCTCAAAAGAAAAAAATCATGTATTAGAAACAGCTTCTTCTATAAAAACATGATTTGATTTGGATTATATTTTTTTCATAAAAATTGAAATTCATTCCTACTAAAGTTATTTTTACTCGTCACATTGAAATCATTCATCTCAATGATTTAAATCATAATTTTGATTATTTTTTGGGTAAATAATTTTGCCAATCACTGATTTTGAGTGAAAAAAATTTCGAAAAAAAAGGACTTGGAGTCGAAAAATCTGAAAAAGTTCTATCAAAGTCAAAACTTTTAAATTTTAGGCCTCCATCCACCAACTTTAGTTCGTCCCTGAATGTAAGTAAAAATCGATCAATTAATTTCGTTTGGAACAGCTCAAAAACTCGAAAAAACGTCTTAAAAATTTATCAAAATGCAAAAAATACTATAAAATATCACAAAATTAGTTGAAATATTGTCTGAATTATTGAAAATAGCACGCAAAACCCCAAAACACTGACAAAAATCGTACAAACTTATACAAAAGTTTGAAAAAATTGATAAAATTGCCTAAAAGTTATTTTAAAATGTTAAAAATCATAAAATCACCCTGAAACCGGTTCAAAACGTTATAAAAATGATCCGAAAAAGGGTTAAAAGTAATGGTAAAATGAAAAAAAGTGATGAAATAGAATAAAACTTGTTCTAGCACCATTCAAATTGTTGAATATATCGCGAAAGTCATGAAAATGCTGTAAAAAATTCATAAAATGTACAAAAAACGAAAAAAATTGTTAAAATTGTCAGAAATTTTCCATAAATTGTCATCAAAATCACCAAAATATGGTCACAATCATTCGAAAAAGTCACAAAAATTATTCCTCGTATTTTTAAAAAACTGCAACTTTTTCAACATTCAACACTTTTTTAACCAGTTCAAGATATATTTAATTTTTTTTCAAAACTTTTTCAGCAATTCGTCAAAATTTGTCTATTTTTCTTGAATTTCTACCATTTTTTTCGATTTTGAAAATATTTTTCATAATGTTTGACCCAATTTGATTGTTTTTTGATCAAAATTTATGTTAAATTGATATAATTTTTTTTTTAATTAAACGAATTATTCGACATTTTAAGTAAGTTTTTGTACTATTTTACATACTGTTATGATTTTTTCCTCAATTTTTATATCAATTTTAGAAATTAAACCATTTTTCTTCTAAAAATTACAAATTTTATTTCAGCATGAATTTAAAAATTGTTTTACAAATATTCCCATTCGCTCAGAATTTCATACTCTGTGTTTATAAACTTTTTGGGCTAAAATTTAGCGACGTAGTCAGAAAAATGCAGAATTAAGGAAGGGAAGAGATAGTGACTGGAAAAGACAAATTTTAGAAATTTCTTTAATTTTTGCATTTCATCGTAGATTTAATATTGAATCAATTATGCAAATCAAAAATAGTCTTCTTTATTGCTTCAAATTCAATTTCAATTTTTAAAAAAGGGGGAAATAAATTACCCAACTATTGTTCTAATTTTTCGAATAATTTGAAATTATGAAATTAACCCACCTCCCTCTTCATTTATAAAAACCAAAAAAATTCTATCGTGAACTCGGTAGCCTCAATTTGCCCCCAACACGCCATCTTTTCCATTTCCCACTGACATTAATTTTCTTTATGAAAATACAGATCATTTACTCAATTATTACATCGTTCAACTGTTTACGTCGGTGTTCTTTCCTTCTATAAATTTTTCAAATAATTTGGCACACTAAATACAAACATTTTGAGGTTATTATCCTAATTCGCGAAAATCTTTTATTTTTAAAAAAAAAGTTGGCAATTTTTTATAAAATGCATTAATTTTTTTCGCACGTTGGCATTTTACCAAAAGTACAAAGACCCTACTTTAAAAATAACAATTCCAAACTCGTGAAAATTTCCACCCAGCTAAGTCAACTATGAATGAAAAAGTTCCATCGATAGGTGTATAAAATTAGTATAGAATTTCCTTCTGGGCGATTTCATTACAAAGAAAAAGAATCTTAAAAACGACACTCTCTCGAAAGGTAGCTTTGTAGGTAGAAAAAAGGTAAAAAGATGCGCTATAAATTACCTACACATCATTAGTACATGTGGTATTGGTAGTTAAAACAGTAGTTTATGATGATAACTTGCCACTGTGTTTCAAATTACCGCAGATATGTCTACGACTTCCTACCATATGTCGATATTAATAAACATTAAGTAAATAGATTAACATAATCGGTCGACTTTCTATTACACAACAAACCAGCGTCGTAATTGACTACGATTAAAGCCCAATATCGCACCGATAAAAGCACAATTTAACGAAAAAATAGCAATATGGAATAAAAACGAGGAAAAATTCGCAAATACTCACAAAAAGGAGAAATTCGGTGAAGAAAAGCATGCTTTCGGGTTAAGGTCACATAATACGGCACATATATTCACACATCACACCGGACCGGCGCTATCACTTGAAAATGTTTCGGTACAGTAACGAACTGAGCGGTTTTTTTGCTGCGATACGAAAATCCGCGAACTGTGGAAGTACGTATACGTTCCTTACGTACCTACGCACCAAATGTTACCACACCCTTGGCGCTTCTGACGCAACTGTGGAGTCACCAGTCAGCTGTATGAGCAAGAGGAGCTTTGTAGTTCAGATCAGCGGCACCAATCCTTAACCTCGACAATCCTCGACATTCTGCGGATAAAACAAAACAATCATTTATCTTCCGGTAAACGCAGGCATCGCGCCCGTTAATACATCTACGGTAGGCGGTGCTTGAATTTTTAATATTACTACCACGTAAGGGGCAACATAATCTAGATGTGTGCTACAGCTACGTTCACAGGATACCTACGTACATATGCACGCATGCTTACCTTAACCCTGATTTGATTTTACATTTGAATATTTTAATGCACGAGAATATAACGTGGTATCAAATGTGTGTTATATACCGACGAATTTAACACATTGACGCAAGTTGCCGGACATTTTGCTCGTATTGAATTATTCATTTCGTCAAAAAAGATCGCCCGCCGTATCGCAACGTGTCATCTTCTGCAGACGGCATACAGGATCATCGTGTTCGGTGTTCAGTCACGACCAGAATCCGTTAGTTTATTTTGACGTGCGAGTAGATATGCTCGAAATGTGGCTAGAAATTGAAAAAGTTTAGAGCAAAGGTTCAAAATCTCAAGTTAGTAACTGTATCTGTTGTAAGATAGAGCTATGAATATTCAACTTATCAACCTCTCTTTGCATTTTCCCTCAAAAAGGCAAGTTAAAGTCACTTTTTCGAACAAATTTTTTGATTTTTCTTGAAAATGAGAGAGGCTGTGAAGAAAATAGTAAGTGAATATAATGAAAAAATGTTGCTTGTAAACTTTTACCACAAAAAAGTTCGAATCCAAATTCACTCCAGTGCTCTGGTCTCTGGCTGAGGAAATATATCACAGAAAAAGTTCGTAATTTTACGTATCAACAAATACTCGCACGTACAGTCTTGTCCCTTTAAAAATAACACAAAAATTAACCACAAATTGTAAAAATCAATGAAATGACAATCAAAAAAAAATCATCATAGAAAACAAGACCATTAAAATCATTGAAGTTTCATAAAGAGCTATAAAAAATTGTTAAAATGATCAAACACTGTAAAAATTGTTAAAAATATGATAAAAATGGACACAGGCGTCTAAACTGAATCCTTTCGGAAAAAAAAGTAACTCAAGCAAACATTTTTCATAAAAAAAAAGCCAAAAAATAATCAATCAAACACCAATTCACATGATTTTTGACATGGATATGTTTTATGGCAGGGAGTCAGAAAAATGATTGGTTTAGGCACGTTTTGGCCTTGCAAAATTTTGTTACCTTAAATGACTTTTTGGACTAGAAAAATTTCAGATTATCAAATTGGCAAAATTTTCATAATTGTTTAAAATATGATTAGGCCTATATCGGTCAAAAAATCGAGAAAATTGTTGAAAATGTTATTGAAGTGATCAAAAATTTCATAAAATTAGTGCAAATATTATAAAAATTGTTCCAATGGGTTAAAATTGCTTGAAATTGTCATTAAAATTGGTGAAGATGTCGTAGAAATTACTACATACAAAATCATGAAAACTGTCGAAACTCTTGTAAAAAATCTTAAAATTTTCACAAAAATTATCAAAAATATGGAAAAAGTTACCAAGAAATCATGAAAATTTTATAAAATATTGTTAAATTGTCAAAATGTTGATAGTAAAAACAGCCAAGAAATTAAGAACATCGTCAAAATGTTCTTGAAATTATCATAAAAATTGGAAAAAAATTGCAAGAATATCCAAAAAATCATGAAAACTGTCGAAAATATCTTAAAAATAGTTGATAAAAAAATAAAATTTCAATAAAAATCAGTTGAAATATGAAAACAATGATCGAAAAAACATGAAAGTCGTCGAAAAATGTTATAATAGTCGAAATTTCTACAAAAATAACTAAAAACATTGTAAAAACGGTCAACAGAATCCTGAAATCTGTCGAAAGTATGGTAAAAAATATTAGAATTTTCAAAATTCTCCAAAACTTCCATGATTTTTTACCATTTTTGCATTGTTTTCTCTGATTTTTATGAAAATTTGTGAATATTAAATATTGCAACGTTTTTTATGGTATTTTAACCAGTTTTTCAAATTTTTGTAGAAATATTTTCACATTTTTTACGAGATTTTCAATATTTTTAATGATTCTTTGACCTTTTTAACGAAGTTTTTACTCATTTTTATGAAAATTAAAGAAATTGTAACGGAATTCTTGATGGATTTCATGATCACTGGATCATTTTTACAATATTTCAAATTAAATGATTTTTATGGAAATCTCAACAATTTCAACGACCATTTTTGCTATAAATTTTTAACATTTTTTAAAAAGGACTACATAGGGTAACCTTACATTTTACACGAAAAAATTTCAAAATTTTTGAAAAATTGACTTGGAATTTCTTTTAAATTTTTTTATTGATTTTTTTCGACTTGAAATTTATGAAAAAAGTAACTTTAAGTAACTTTTGGAAAAAAATTAACCAACAACGAAAAAAAGTAACGAGTTGCGATACCTGTTGACAAAATATTTCCCAAAATTGATGAAAAAATGTTTAAAAACTAACGAAAATACGTAAAAATTCTAATTTATAAATACCTATATTATTGAAAATATGAAAATTCAAAAAAAAAAGTTGGTTAGGAAAAGTCATTGACAGAATGTAAAAATTTACGAAAAATCGTTAAAAATTTCATCGAGATATTAGTACCTCAGTTTAAAAAAAAAATTATTACAATATCATTACAATTTTGAAGTGAAAATTATCGAAAAATCATTGAAATTTTCATAAAACCAAGTTGTCAAAAACTTGAAAAATTAAAATTAGAACAAATTTTATTTCAAATGGAAAATTTTTTAACAATGGATATATTTTTATTTTTGAGCCTTTTCTACTGTGAATCATAGGTCCTATGTCTTCTTTAATTTCTCAAAAACTTTATGAAAGTGATGGAAAAAAATTATCAAGTATGGTTCAACTACTTTTTACTAATACTTAAGAATCAATAAAAATAAAAACTGTCATTGATTTATGACCTAATGATTTTTTCGTTGAATAGAGTAACGAGCTTTTCCTCAAAACAGTGAAATCACTAAGGGAAGTACCCCAGCCTACCAAAAAATTTACCAAAATTAGCCAAAAGACAAAATTTCCCATCGCAATGTCAAATGATATCGTATTGTGAACTTGAACGTTATTTTTGAAATGAAAATTCTGGCTTCTTCGGAAAACTCATTTTGCTTCCGGAAACTCCGACCCATCTGTACTTCTGCCATTTTTTCATTCTAGTGATGCTACTGCTGTAAAAATGAACGACTCCAGATTCTGAGACATTAAAAAGAAGATCGACTGACAGCCTTATATCTCCTATTTCTATAAAATTTTAGATCAGAATTCGAGCAAAAAATGGAAACTAAAACTTAATGATTTTTTCTCGTGCTAATTTCTCGATGAATTCGTTCTTTGACCCTCCTCTCAAGGAAAAAAACAAAAATAATCCAAGTAATTTCAAACCTTTCGCAAAAAAAATGAAGTAAGTACCATTCTTCTTCTTGAAGGAAAAGAAATTGTGAATTTTTGTTGATCAATTTTCGTCAAAATTTCAAAATTCGGGTAATAAATTAAAAACATTGAAAACAGTGACAAAGTAAAAAATTATCTAACATTGAAATTATTTTTGAATCCATTGCAAAAAATCAAAAATCGATAAAAAAATAATTTTAGAAGTAATTCAAAGTTGATAACAATCATTGAAATCACGAAAGAATGTCAAAACTATAGCAAAAAAGTTATTAAACCGTTGATATAGTCATAAAAAAATATTTTAAAAAACCACCGAAATTCCTTTGGATATTGCAAAAAATAACAAATTATTGAAAACATTGCAAAAAAATTGTTGAAATTTCGTAAAAAATATTTTGAAAATCATAAAATTTTTCGGGAAATGACATAAAAATTAAAAACCAACAATAAAAGTCTAAAATTTGATAAAACGTGAAAAAAAATCGTATACATAAATACGGTAAAAATCAACAAAATAAGTTCCTAACCAGAAAAATTGGTACATAAAATATAAACTTGATTGTGAAATTAACAAAAATCTCAAAAAGTTTTTTTTTCAGATAATTTTGCGCTTTTTCAAACGATTCAAATTTTTCGACAATTCTAAGGGACGCTTCAATGATTTTCAAGACAATTCCAATTTTTTAACAATTCTTTCTACAATCTGAGTTCTGAGCCCTAAAACAAATTACATTATTACAGCTATTCCTGATACTTTGTACAATTTTATCGTTATTAAATACCTATATATTCCTGGGAATTTTGATCAATTTTGAAACAATGTTTTCTTCATAGGTGTCACTTTTACTTTTACAGATATAATATTGAAAATTTCACCCCATTGCCAATAAAATTTTAAAATTTGGCACTCAACTACTCTCAAACTACTGTTTTTATACGTACATGAAACATGAACTACTGTAATCGTCTCGAGCAAACAATGGCATTAGGTAAGCAATCCATTTAGGTCTATCAGTTTGACGTCTGTCTATTAAAAAAAAAATCTCATCGTTTATACAGATATGCGAGCACTTTCAGTTTTCAAGAGACGATTGCGCATACCGAGGCAAATTCATCTGGTTGCCAGAGAATAAGTAAATGATTTTTAAGAGATTCAACCGATAATACAAGGTGGAGTTGGGCCGGTATTGTTTGCATGTCAAAACGTCGCCGCTTTATTAAATGATAAAACTCGACGATATCCCGAATGATCTACTTGTATTTTTTCCCAATGTAAACCTTTCATTAGGGGATCGATTAGATACACATAGTTTGAAAAAAAAAATTACCGCCTCCGAGGCTAATAATTTTCATTATAAAAGAACCTCCATCGCCTATTCGCTAATAGCAATGACCCTATTCCAAAAGCTTTTCAGTTTTCAATCTGCTGGTCGACAGGGAGATGGTAAAATTCATTGAAAGAATAAAAAAATATTATCACGCGGCCGAAATTGTATCAAGAGTCCTCAACTCCTCATGGTTCAAGGGTCAAAAACACTAATCACCCTGGTACATACACAAAAAGACCATTCCATCACCACACCCAACACGATAATACACCTTTACATAACTTCCCAAAAAATATAATTACTTTATAATGAGTTATCAATACGCAGTCTCGATTGTTATGCGACGACCCTGAACGCGGTAGTAACGATTTCAATACAGCCGAGATCGAATACTCTCGATCGAGTTCGGAATTAACCAAAATTAAATTCGTGAAATTCGCGTACATTTTAAAGTACTGGAAAATTTACTGGTATTGCCAGCTTGAAGAAAAAAAAACGTGTGTGGACGTGTTAGAGGTCATTTTAATTACATTCTTTAATAAAAATAGCGTTCGCGTATATCGACTAATACGCCGACAGTCATCGAACTTTTACGTCGAGGTCTAAAAGTATATTCTGTTTAGACACGATCGCGGTGTAAAGTTTTATAATACTGTATATACCTCCTTCTATCATGATTTACCAACCTACGCCGAGGTACTGACCAGCTGCCGTCGCGCTTTTGCCTCTTTATGGTAATACACCTTCGAGCCCACACTACAGACGTTATAGATACCGGTTGCAAATTTATATAGTTGGATTTTAAATAAATAGCGTTAGCTTATCCGCGAGACAAAACGCTTGTAAACAGACCACGGATCAATTTAGAGCGAGATTTTTCTTCCTAATTTGGAAAATTCATCAGATAGGTGCGAAAATACGCGCGGATAACGAAGGGTTGTAAATGGTTTGTTGACAGGGATTTCCTGTTTCGAGGTAATTCGTATTTTGATCGATGAGAAAATTGACCTAGATTTTCAGAGAAATTACTTTAGATAAAATATGGATCCTACAAGTTTCTTGGAGTTTGGATGAGGAGGGGAGGAGGCGTAAAATTGACCAAAATTCCGTGGAAATATATCATTCGGAAAGAAAATATTCAAAATGTCACAAAATTTCTTGAAATATCTTCGATATTGCTTGAAAAAGTACGAAAACCGATGAAATTGTTATAAAAATTGATAATATTATTTGAAAACATGAGTAAAAATACCTTGAAAATTGTTAAAATTTCATTTAAATTGTTTGAAATGTTGAAAAAATGGTTCAAATGATGAAAAAGTCATAAAATTGCAGGAAAATATTCAAAATGGTGTTAAATAGTTTGAAAATACACAAAAAAATGCTTGAAATTGTAATAAAAAATTGTTCCAATGTACGTAATTTTTTTTTCAAAATCACTACATTTTCACATTCACAAAACTCTCAGAAGACTATTTCCTCAAAAATGACATGATTTCAATTCTATTTTTCATCTAAATTGATCAAAAAGAAAAAATTAGACAGTAACTTAGCCAAAAAAAACATTCAAGTGTAAGACGAGAGAGATTAATATGAAAAAAGTGATTCTAAGTAAAATCTGGGAAAATATTCATTATTTTGTTAAAAGTAGTAAAGTTATTGAACCAGAGCTAAGCGAGAGCGAAAATTAAAAAAAAAAAGCATTCAAAAGGTGAAAAATCATAAATTTTTCTAACATGTCAGTCGTCAAAAAGGGGTCCAGATGCTTCGAACACTTCTAAATACACCATTGATTCAACAGGCGACGGGTTATACCCCCTCCCCCAACACTAATATGAAATTTAGAAAGAAAATCACCATTATTTTGTTATACTCGTAATAAAAAAACTTGTTAAACTCGAGAGAAGCGAGGGAAAAAATTTTGTGGAGAAAAAGACATTCAAAAACAAACCCGAAACTTTAAAATTTTTTAATTCAAATTTTCATCTCACATTTGTCCATGTTTTCAATTTTTCCATTTTTTGTACGACTTTTATCAAAATTTTGACAGAATTAACTACTTTTCATTTTTTTCACTGCCTTTAGACACATTGAACAAATAAAAATTACTTATAAAAGAAGTTCAAAATATGCCATAAAATTTGTTGAAATTGTTTGAAAAACGCGAAAAATTGATGAAATTGTTATGAAAATCGATACAATTATTGGAAAGTATGTTTTAAAATGTGTTGAAAAGGGTCAAAATCGCATTGAAATTGCTTTAATCGTTGTAAAATTGCTTAAATTAGGTATGACAAAAAATTTAGAGAAAAAATATTTAGAATGATTTAAAAACTGATGAATATCGTTAAAATTACTTGAAAAATTATAAAAATTTTTGAAAATTGTGATAAGATCATTTAAA
Organism: Pseudococcus longispinus; assembly: GCA_900064475.1. NCBI lineage: Eukaryota > Metazoa > Arthropoda > Insecta > Hemiptera > Pseudococcidae > Pseudococcus > Pseudococcus longispinus. The sequence continues at coordinate 26,635 of FIZU01047254.1, forward strand.
CATTGAGGAAATTTGCACAAAAAAAATCAAAAAACTGTAGAAATTGCTTAAAAATATGTTAGAAAAATCCATTGAAATATTGAAAAATTGCATTTCTTCATATTATATTCACTTGGTCAATTAAAAAAAAAAACTCAGTAATTTTTGTGATATTTTTATATTTCGATCAAATTTGGCAAAAATTTACACATTTTCGATGAAATTCTTCAATTTTTATGTTATTTTTATAGAATTTTCATCAAAAGTTAGCAATTCTCTATGCTTTTTGCATCATTTAAATTTCGTTTTTAAAAACTTTCTGAACTTTTAAAATATTTGTAGCAATTCTATCAATTTTTATCACTTTTTGAGTAAGTATTTTTCAACAATTATTATGGAAATTCCAAAACTTTTTCCAAATTTCAAGGATTTTTACAATATTAGCACTATTTTGAACAACTTTATAATTATTTTATCGTATTTGAATATTCTTCGGACATTGTGCATAATTTTCATCACTTTTTCAAAAAATTTTACATCATCGCAAGCATGTTGGTTCGTCTTTGGTTTTTATTTTTGGAAAGTTGGTGGGAGGGGGGGGGGGGTAATCGAATAGTTGTAGGGTGACGTGAGAAGACCTTCGGAAAAATTTTGGGTCTCTGACTTGAACCAACA
>FIZU01047281.1:0-16617 GCA_900064475.1 Pseudococcus longispinus
AAAAAAGACAAGACATATCCATGTACCAATATGTCCGCTTAAAGAGTGGATCTATTTCAGAAATTTTGTCAGTCTTTTTTGGACTTTGAAAATTTTTAATTTTTTGTCCATTTTTTTCGAACTTGGAAAATTTTTTAGATTTTTATTAACTTTTAGACATTATGTCAGAGTTTTTGTCCAAATTTTTTGTCGATTTTTCGTATCTGCAAAAAACGTCACGAAATTCCTTGACGATGACTTTAAGACATTTATATCAGACCTTTTTGGACTTGGAAAATTTTTTAGATTTTCATTGATTTTCACAGACCGCCTCAGAACACTGTACCATTCAACATAAAAAAAGTCCCCAAGGGTTCGAGCTCCGGAACCCCTTTGGGGGGGGGGGTGGTACCTCCCCACCAATGGTTTTTTGGGTTTCCTGGCCGAACTAAGCACGATAGAAAAATTTTGTAAAAATTGTCATTTCAATTTTGCTTAGAACTTGGTGAAAATATCGTAGAAATGGTAAAAAAAATAATCACGAATTAAATCCACCAAAGTTGTAAAAATGGTTGAAATTTGCTTTACCCAACAATTATTTAAAATGTGATAAAAATTGCCAAAAAAACATGAAAATCGTCAAAAATGTTGAAATTATCAAAATGTCAACAAAAATCATCAGAATGTGTTAAAAAGGGCTCAAAATTCAAAATTAGCCACAAAATCATGAAAACTGTCAAAAAATTTGTAAAAATCATTTAAAATAAAAAAAATTAGGAAAATACTTATTCTCGACATTTTGTTTCAAAGAATATTCTCGAAAATGCTTTTTTATCACATTTTTTTGTTGATCGCTGATAACGAAGTTGAGAGACACATGTTCGCTGCTTTAAAAGTTTCATAATTTCAATTAAAAATGTATTAAATATTCATTTAAAAGCTTTTCGAGGAGTAAAATGTGTCATGTAATAATTTTCTCTGCTTGTTCGACATGTACAAAACTACCTACTGTTCAAACAAACATACAACTCCATTGGAAATAAAGAACAAAGGTACCGGTACCGATATACGAAATTACGAATAGGAAACATCTCAGTTATGCGATCATTCAAGTAACTATTAGGAGCTTTGTCTCCATGGAACCGAATGTTAATAAATTATAAAAATGATTAAAATAACACCGATAAGAGAAAACGTTAAAAAATCTAAACCGATTTAGAAATTCTAAGACAACGACGAGGGTGTTTTATCTTTTACCTAACCATCGCTATCAATAAATCTCATCAAGGAACATTCAAAGAAAAAATGAAAGAGGTAAAATACTTAGAACTACCTACCCAATACCTAAAATTTAAACAATTCTACCTTTTATATGTCTTACACCGGTAAACACTGTTGCTTTGCTTTACTTTTTCTCAACCCGTGGTACATTTTTTTCTTACAGCTAAAAAAAAAATGAAATCCCCGCTGATTTTTGTCTTACGAAGTGGATCGAACGGAGTGCAGAGGGTGACGTAAGATAATAAAAATAAATCAATGTAGAGCAGCTCTCTCGGTTTGGAATCCTCCTGTTTGTTGCCGTCTGTAGAATGCTCGCTGAAGATGGACGCCTTTTACTTTGAAAAGAACATATATTTTATGTGAGCATATAAATATGACACTCCTTTGCGCCTTTCCATAATATCTCGCTGGAATGACAAATATTCTTAATAGTAATACTCTATGCTATAAACGAACGTGGGTTGTGTAGAATGTATGAACTGTAGATATCTACGCGAAAACCACGTAGGTAGAATTTTCGTCTTAGGGATATTTTGTAATAATACTTTTAATTGATAAAACCGCATTTTATAACTCGATACGATATATCGCAGCGGTTCAGAAAATTATCTACATTTTCTTATTTTACAGGTGGATGACGTTACATTGTATTCGAAGAAGGAAAAAAACCGTGCGAGACGAATGCCTGAAAGATTGTAATCCTGTGACTTTATTGTCAGTGGGCGAAGTGTCAAATGAACATCATCCTGTCTTTTATACCTGTTCGCTTTCACGGTTTTGAGAAACTTTTTTCAAAGTCTTTGTAATTCGGTGTAAAACCGTATGTGGAAATGCCATTCTTGGTCGAACGAGCGATATCAATGCAAATGTCGAATTTCAGGGGGTTTGTCGGCTTCCAGTACCAAATGCACGATGGTTCTGCGCAACAAAGAATATTTTACAAAACCGACGTTCACCGGAGCCGGTTGAATTAATCAGAATTTCGACCCAGTTTACAAACATACGGTTTTTTATCGCGTTTCCAAGCTAGATAATTCATCGATGCAGCGAACAGCCAAGAAGAAAGAGAAGGAAAAAACAGAACTACTATTTACGTAGAATTGTCGTACCTGTTTTGCCAAATGACATGTTAATTTAAACAAAAATGTATGCTAATATTTAATGCGAAATATTTGTCAGATCATTATCTAAATGGTAAGATTAACTCGTTAAGAATTTTTTTCACCGGAGTTACTTGCATGATGCGATCGTAATTAATATAAATCAAATTTACAGCATTTTTTTCTACAGAATACTTGGGGTCAAATTTAACGCATTAGATAAATTTTTTCGTCGTGGTGAGAAATGTAGATGTTGGAAGAAATTCGCGAGATGTGTAGACGACTTGGTCGGATCACGTTTATGAAGCTGTACGAGTACGATGGCGCTATACACATCGGCTATTAATCGGTCTTAATTAATTACCTAAAACAGATAATGTTCGTGATAACAAAGATCAACAATACGCTTGAAAGGAATCATCGTCACGCTTGTTGATGATTCAGACACTGTGTAAATATCAGGTTAGGTGAATATACCTGTTTAAACTATGTTTTTCAATGCGCCGGTAAACTCCGCGCGTATTATTATGTAATTTATGAGTAAATCTGATAAATTATGCCGGCGTAATACCGTAAATAATCTGCTAGTTTGTTATTCTGTCACTTCGACCTGTGTTTTTAGAGAATGTTTATTCATTTCATAAACGAACTGGGGAACTGGTGTTATTGCACTTGCGTCGGTTTTGCATCCAATATCTGCAAAGAATAACCAACGGTATTTCTGGTCTTCTTTGGGGGTTCGCATATTATTACGTTTGCAAGTGTAGATATTTTGATAATTAAAACTAAGCTGGGAAATACTCGTTGACGGGTATTTGATAAGAGTTATTTACTATAGGTCGATGCATTTATGTGAAATCGATAACAAAATCAAGGTGAGCTGGTATTTTTTCGAGTCGGTTGCACTTATGGATGTGCATCCTGCTATTGTAGATTATGAGCAGTAAAAAGTATGTTTTATGTTACGTTTTTACTGCGAAGACAGCAATAACGATGGTCTGACATGAGTAAAATTGCATAAAAACAGCGATGCAAATATTTATATCGCTAACCAGAGCTAATGGTGTTTAAGAGAGGCGCGCGTACTACATATGTATGATATTTTTTTCAATTCGGATTACCTATACGTACCTATATTTTGTACTTACGCCCCAACTATATGTATTTTTCTTCAAACGGAATATTCGGCATTGAAACCGAATCGAATCAGAATGGCGGAGTTTAAACACCTGAGACATTTTGTCGGCGTTTTGGTTCTCTGATGAATAATATATAACGCGAGTAAATCCTTAGGTGGTAAGACGATAAAAAGGAACCAGTTACCGGAGTTATATGATTAAACTGATCGTCACTATTGGCGTCTCGTCTGGCTATAACTTTGTTGATTGAAATTTCTTTCCAACGTGGTCGTGTTCGTTTATATTTATTCGTTTAATGCGGCAATTTTCACAAATGAGTTTTCGCTAGTTAATTTACCATGTGACATGGGTACGCTCGTGTAGTTCCGCTTTGTTCGCCATGCCCATGCGTCCTATATGGTCTGATTTTCTCCGAAACAGGTGATGCTTCGCAATAGGATGGGCGGTTCAAGTTGGCAAGAATTAGTGGTACGTGCGTTTTGGTGGCTCGTGGTTAATTGGTAATAGTTCGATGTCTTAGTATTACTGATTTGCTGTACAGTTAATGGTAATTTGCTATTCTCATTTTTTTATCTGAAAGAAAATTTTAGGGAAGGGGTCATCAAAAATTGTCCTTCGGGGGTGAGCAGGAGGAGGTTTTTGGGAGTGGAAATACGCTATTTCTGCTTAAAAAGGGACCTCTGGATCCCCCCCCCCCATCCGTTACTGGTTATTTCTATTCCCATACTATTCATGAAAGCATTTATATTCAGAAAATGTCCGTCTGTCCGTAACGACGACATTTTCCGTGACTTTTACACATTTTGCCAAACTTTTTGAAACATATAATTTAAGAATTTTGAATATGCAACCGTAATATTTTTCTTGATGACATTTTTAAAAAAACCTAAAATGATCAAAAATATGATTTTTACCTTGAAATGATAATATTTTTGACTACATTATTTACGACTTGGATAAAAAAATGGCAATTGATCAACAAGGCAACAACAACGATTTTAACCAAAAATGACAATTTTGGCAAAGAATTACAGTTCGGACCAAAAAATGATGATTTCGACCAAAAATGACAATTTTGACAAAGAATTACAGTTTGGACCAAAAAATTACAGTTTGGACCAAAAAATTACAGTTTGTACCAAAATATGATGATTTTGACCAAAAATGACAATTTTGACAAAGAATTACAGTTTGAACCAAAAAATGATGATTTTGACAAAAAATGAATGGTTTGACCTAAAACGACAATTGTGACCAAAAATGACAATTTTAACAAAAAATGACAATTTTGACAAAAAATTACAGTTTGAACCAAACAATGATGATTTCGACCAAAAATGATTGGTTTGACCGTTGACAATTTTGACCAAAAATGACAGTTGTAACAAAACATGACAATTTTGACCAAAAATGTCAATTGTGACCAGAAATGACAATATTGTTAAAAAAATGACAATTTTGACCAAAAATGACAATTGTAATCAAAAGATGATGATTTTGACCTAAAATGATTAATTTGGCCAATAACAATTAGTTTGACTGAAAAACCAAAAAATTATAGTTGTAACCAAACATGACAATTTTGACCAAAAATGACAATTTTAACTAAAAATGATGATTTCGACCTAAAATGATTAATTCGGCCAAAAACAATTAGTTTGACTGAAAAACCAAAAAATTATAGTTTGGACTAAAAAAAGGATAATTTTGAGCAAAAATGATTAATTTGATCAAAAATTACAATTTTGACCAAAAATGACAATTTTGACAAACAATGACAATTTTGACCAAAAAAGACAATTTTGACCAAAAATGACAATTGTGACCAAAAATGACAATTGTAATCAAAAAATGATAATTTCGACCTAAAATGATTAATTTGGCCAAAAACAATTAGTTTGACTGAAAAACCAAAAAATTATAGTTGAACCAAAAAAATGATAATTTTGACCAAAAATGATAATTTTGAACAAAAATAACGATTGTAACCAAACTGACAATTTTGACCAAAAATGCCAACTGTGACTAAAAATGACAACTGACCAAAAATGCCAATTGTAACCAAACTGACAATTTTGACCCAATATGCCAATTGTGACCAAAAATGACACTTTTGACCAAAAATGCCAATTGTGACCAAAAATGCCAATTGTGACCAAAAATGTCACTTTTGACCAAAAATGCCAATTGTGATCAAAAATGCCAATTGTGACCAAAAATGTCAATAGTGACCAAAAATGCTGATAGTGAGCAAGAATTGCAATTTTGACCAAAAATGGCAATAATGACCAAAAATGGCAATAGTGATCAAAAATGCCAATTGTGACCAAAAATGGCAACTGACCAAAAATGCCAATTGTAACCAACCTGACAATTTTGACCCAAAATGCCAATTGTGACCAAAAATGACAATTTTGACCAAAAATACCAATTGTGACCAAAAATGACACGTTTGACCAAAAATGTCAATAGTGACCAAAATTGCCGATAGTGAGCAAGAATGGCGATAGTGACCAAAAATGGCGATAGTGACCAAAAATGGCAATTTTGACCAAAAATACCAATTTTGGCCAAAAAATCAGAATTTTGTGACAGCGTAAAAGTATATCCTTTAGTAAAATGATGAATTTTTAATATTCTGCAGAAATAAGTAAAGATGTTTTCATTACAAATATAGGTACTAGGTATTTGAACTAGTTAAATTAGTAATTCAACCTTTCAGATACCTAGTTTGTTTCGACATCGAACATTTTTGTTTATTTATTAACTAGACTACCTAATGTAGGTATACTTTATAAGTATTTGTACATAATGTCATTCCTAACATTCTTCTCTTTTTGTTTGTTTCAGGCTGTGCTACTGGAACTGCTTCGAGGACAAATTCATACTTCGAAGTTGAAAATTTCCCATTACCAGGAATCTAGCATTCGCCGCAACTTCACTGTAAACAAACGAAATTTCAAAGATGTACTAGAACGGTGCACTCGCCGTTTCCTTCCCTTATCAAGGTCGATTCATTCATGCACTTGATACGAAACCATCGGCCGATAAATTAGCGTAAAACGACGACGTTTCACTCTCATTTTTTGCGTAAAAAAACCAACTCGTCACGGTGTCTGCGATGTTGCTTATTATCAATGAGAGACGCGTGTTTCGCGTTTAACATCAGTTACAGTGTAGTATACTGATATAGGTACTTTATTTCGGCAGATTGGCACAGTATATGATTTAAGGTTATCAAAAGATCAAGAGCAAGAGCACGAGGGGAAAATTGATTCACGGCGACATGCACGTTTCACGATGTAAATAGCGACGAAATGTCAATAAACGACGTAAGAATACAGCTGCAGCTTTGGCGTACCTGTATGGTCGAGTTGCTAATTAAACGGTTAGCGCGCCGGAGTGTAATTAAGTAACGAGGGAGGATGCGCGTTTTATAGTTCAACGTTGACCTTTACCTGCAGACCTACAGGTCAGAGAGGGATTGAAATTGACACAACATTCTTTTATTACGGTGACGGATAGTTATCGAAAGCAACGAGAAGCAGTGCAGAGATGATGTTGGAAGAAAAAAAAAGGCAGAAGAAAGAAAGAAAGATGATAATAACAGTATAGAGGCGAAAGAGTGAAAGATATATCGAGAGAGCGAAGAAGATGTAAGCTATCATATGTTGCGGAGAGGTGGGTAAAAAAAAGGTAGAAAAAAAACTAAGGTAACCCGGACCGGGCTGGGCAGCGGGAGAGAGAGGGTTTCAGGTACGAAGCAGGGGAACGATGTCTCGTACGTAAATTCGAGTATTCAATGTACGCGTTTGTGTGCGTGTATGTTGGCGAAGTGCATCTGGAGAACGATGAACGACGGAGTGATCCGACGGCGGTACGGAGGAGGGTGTGTTCCGAAACAAAGATAGTACTTTGGAAAAAAAAGGATAGAGAATGCGTTGTCCGCCATCTTGAATAGTTGTTCAACTTAGGCCCATCTATTTGCGGGCTGTAAAATCTGCCGCCGGCCGAGCATCAACCGATGGAGTGGTCGCGCATAAGTGAAGTGATTGTACTATGGGTGAAAGGGCGAAAGGGAACTCTCGAAGAATGTTTAGTTAACGTTTTGTGTTAAAACTGGTCTTGGGTAGGTATTCTTCTTCTACGCTGGCGTGTCGAGTGGTAGAAAAGAGTACGGAACCAGTCTCTATGTTCTAGCTAAACATATTAGTGCACGTGTGTTGTTCGATGCGTCGCGAACGTGCGTACTTAGGTTTTTTTTCACGTTATTTATTTGTGTACGAAATTTATGCATCGCGAGTACGACGTCGACCAAACGTGATTATTTTTTTATTAGCGTGTGTAAAGTCGCCGAAAATGATGTCCGTACGGTGCTCGAAAGGTTAAAATGAATTAATTTCCTATACAGTAATCGATTGCGATGATTTTATTTAATTATAATTGTGTGATTTGCGCGTTCTTCGGGTTCGTTTCTCGTTCGGTTGTTCGGTTATGAATGAGCATCGAATGTTGGTGAAGTGTCGATCGATGAAGTTAATCCTTTGATGTATTTTGCTCGTGCTTTTTTCTTTCGCTCATAATGTCGTATTGAGATCGAAATTCGCGATGGTGTTCGTGAACAGGTGCGCGTTAATGTGTTTAACGGCCCAGTGCCTGATTTTAATCGCCGCCCAAGGTCCAGGTCCCGGTGCTAAAAAGAGATCTGCCAATTCGGACGGTGCATTTTCTACTCAAATGCAAAGCAGAGCCGTCGATACCCGGGTACAGTTAGAAATATTGGAAGGTCAACCTCGAGGTAGCGTCGTCGGCTCGATACCGATTAAAGCCGGCTTCACATATAGATTCAACGAGTCTCCCAAAGAATTCATATTGAACGAGACCACCGGCGAGATTCGCACTACTGTTATTCTAGATCGCGAAAGCTTGAAAAATGATCGATTCGATTTAGTAGTTTTATCTAGTCAGCCAACATATCCCATTGAAGTACGAGTACTCGTTATAGATGTCAACGATAACGCTCCGGAGTTCCCCGAACCTTCGATCTCGGTGCTATTTTCGGAAAACGCCGCCTCTGGGACGAAACTTCTCCTCGATACGGCTACCGATCGAGATACAGGTATTAATAAAGTAACCGACGATTATCAAATAGTTTCCGGTAACACGAACGATAAATTTCGACTCGAGGTTACTCATAATCCATCGGGGGACACGTCCTATCTATATTTGAAAACCACCGATAAACTCGATCGCGAAATAGTGGCTTTCTATCAGCTAAACATATCTGCCAGAGATGGCGGCGTACCAACGCATTTCGGATATTTACAAGTGAACGTTACCATCCTCGATGTGAACGATAATCCGCCCATATTCGCCACCAGCGATTATAGCTCTTCGTTAAACGAAAGCTCCCCAGTAGGTACCAAAGTTCTGCGAGTTTTCGCCACCGACGACGACGACGACGATAATGCCAAAATAAGTTACTACTTGGCCGAATCCGAACGTCGTTTCAGCGTCGATGCTGATACCGGCGAAATCTACACAGCCGAAGTGCTCGACTGCCCGCATCAGAATTGTCCCCAAATGCAGCAAGGCAAACGTGACAAAAGCTGTCCAAAAAGCTGCGTTTTTACGGTCTACGCTCGAGATCACGGATCACCTCAGCAAGACGGTCGAGCTTACGTGACGGTTAATCTGCTAGATGCCAATGATCACGATCCGGTCATCAAATTCAGCTATTTTCCTTTCGCCGCCGCTTTCGCTACCGTCGACGAAAACGCTGCCAATGGTTCGCTCGTCGCTGCTGTCTCGGTCGTCGATCCGGATGACGGATTGAATGGCGAAACAACTGTCGCCATTAAAGCCGGTAACGAATTGCATCATTTTAGAATGGAATCTGGTCAAAGTTTCGATCTGATCCGGGTCAACGGTGTACTCGATCGAGAACATATCAATAAATACAACTTGACCGTTGTCGCGTCCGATAAAGGCACACCGGCTAGAACAGTTACGTCTTTTTTGATCATCTTGGTGAACGACGTCAATGATCACGAACCGGTGTTCGAGAAGAGCGAATATTCGGCCGTTCTAAACGAGTTAGCTCCGGTCGGTACATTCGTCGCCAGCATTACAGCTACCGATGAAGATACAGGTGTGAATGCTTTGATCCATTATAGCATAGTGTCTGGTAATGAATTCCGATGGTTTAATATGGATTCGGAAACAGGCCTGATTACCACCAGGGCTGAATTAGATCGAGAAAAATCCGGCACCATCGAGTTAAAAATATCAGCTCGCGATGGGGGGCCTAATCCGAAATGGGCGTATACTCAATTGAAAGTCAGCATTTTGGATGAAAACGACGAAAAACCCACGTTCGCCCAAGACACCGCCAATATCTCCATTTCCGAAGATATCGCCGAAAATTCTCCACTGACCACCGTCTCTGCTGTAGATCACGATCAAGGTACCAATGGTAGCGTTATTTACACCCTGCATCCCGATACAGTTGCTAAATTCCCTTCCACATTCACCATGCATCCTGTCACCGGCCAATTAGTGGTCATAAGGAAGCTGGACAGAGAAACCATTCCCGTCTACCAGATCAAAATAGTAGCCAAAGATCAAGGCTCTCCTCCTCAATCGTCAACTGCCACAATTTTCCTCAATCTCCTGGACGCCAACGACAACCTTCCTGTTTTCTATCCTCTCTGGTATTTCGCTCGAGTCAACGACACCACTGCCCCCGGTACAGCCATCTTGACTGTAATCGCCACGGACGCCGATCTCAATGATAAAATTGCCTATAAAATGGAGACCACAGACGACGAACCCTTCTACATCAACGAAATCACCGGCACAGTGTACCTGAAATCTCCCTTGAACAACGAACGCGAAAATTCCTTCAGATTGACCATCAGTGCTACCGACAAAGAGGGTAAGAAATGCTCAGATAACGCCGTCGTCGAAATATACCGAAACACCAACGACGAAGAGTTCGCTTTCGAAAATGATAATTACGTTTTCCAAACCCGCGAAGACGATGGATTACGAGAAGAATACGTCGAACGAGAACTAGGTAAGGTGAAAATTAAATCGAGAAATTCCGTTTACGACGTACAATATTTTATTATTAGCGGAGATCCCAAGCACATGTTCGAAATCGGTGAACGTAGCGGAGTGATCAGGACGAATGGTAAAATAGATCGAGAGCTAGTACCTAACTATAGTTTGACAGTGGTTGCTAAAATGGCATCGGCTTTGGCCAGAACTAGAATCAATATCACCATTTTGGATTTGAACGATAATAGACCTCAGTTCGGCAATGAAAAAGATCAACTCGATGTGCCAGAAAACACAGCCGTAGGGCAGGAAATTTTTCTCATCAGAGCCAAAGATAAAGATTCCGGGTTGAATAGTCGTATTACCTACAGCATGGATTCCGATTCGGACCAATTTCGTATTTCCTCCGATTCCGGTGTCATCTATCTGAATAAACCCTTGAAAGTTGCCCCAGGTACTGAGCTCACTGCCGAAATCAAAGCTACCGATTCTGGTACCCCTGCATTATGGGCCAAGCATTCGGTATCCATCACTGTTACCGACGTCAACGACCATACGCCGATTTTCGAAAAAATGTCGTACGAAATATCGCTCCCCGAATCGGTCACGGTCAACGATCGATTCATTCCTGTCGTTGCCTACGACGAAGATTTCGGTCCGAATAGCGCCCTGCAGTATAATCTCATTAGCGGAAACAAAGATGGCAAATTCGGTATATTCCCAGACGGCTACGTCTACGTCAAGAAGAAATTGGACAGAGAAGAAAAAGATTACTATTGCCTGACCATCGAAGTAAAAGATTCCGGCACTCCTGAGCGCAGCTCAAGTGTCCCATTGATCGTCCACGTCATCGACGAAAACGACAACAAACCAGAATTCGTCAACTCCAGTTTCAGCTTCGAAGTAAAAGAGAACGAACCAGCTGATACATTCGTCGGCAAAATAAACGCAGTTGATAAAGACGTAGGCAGAAACGCCGAACTGACTTTCGCCTTGCTCGGTAAACAGATCGATTTCATCGTTGATCCGAAAAATGGTTTCATTCGAACTGCTCGCACATTCGACAGGGAATTCCTCGTTCAGTCAACTGGTCAAAATTCCATCTCCCTGGAGGCCACAGTCAGCGACAATGGTATCCCTAGATTGCACGATAAAGTGAAAATCACTATTTTCATTACAGATGTGAACGATAACGCTCCTCAATTCTTAAGACTGCCTTACAAAGTATCCATCTCCGAAAGTTCCCCATTGGGTACCCAGATTCTAAGGGTATTTACCACAGATGCCGACGAAGGACTGAATCGTGACGTGTTCTATTTCATCGCAGCTGGCAACGAAGAACGAAGGTTCGTCATCGATAAAGCTACCGGTCAGATTAGCGTTTCGAAACATCTAGATCGAGAGAAAACCTCTCACTACGAGTTGACTGTGACCGCTTACGATGCTGCAGCCAAAAGTCTCAGTACAAATACGACCATCTCTATCGAAATCACAGACGAAAACGATAACCCGCCTGTATTCCAGAACGTCATTCCGCACATGTCGATTCTAGAAAACGCTCCTTTGAACAGCAAATTACACGAATTTTCAGCCACCGATCTCGACTCGGGAGTCAATAGCGAAATCTTCTTCTCGATCGGATCTGGCAACAGGCGAGAATCATTCCAAATCGATCCTCTGAGCGGGGTATTGTATCTGCGTAAAAAATTAGACTACGAAGACGTCACCTCTTACGTGCTGAATATCACAGCCTACGACGGCGGTAATCCTCGTCTATCGACTACGTTATTATTCACCGTCACCGTCGAAGACTGCAACGATAACCCGCCCGCTTTTCCCAGCACCGCTATCGTACGACAAATCAGAGAAAATATTCCAATAAATACCCCCATCGTTACGGTAACTGCCGAAGACCCAGATTCCGGACTAAATGGTAAAATTATCTACTCGATCGTGAAACAAGAACCGGCCCAAAATTCTACCTCGTTTCATTTCCAAATCAACCCCAAAACCGGAGTCATCCATACGCAGCTACCCATCGATCGTGAAACCGTCGACACGTTCCGATTAACCGTCCGAGCCACCGATCAAGCACCCCTCGAGTCCGATCGCCTCTTCGCCGAGAAAATGGTCACCGTCATTGTCGAAGATATCAACGATAACGCTCCGACTTTCGTATCCATGAATGCGGCTGTCCTCAAAGGCACCAGTCCGGATACGTTGGTTATGAATGCCCTAGCCAAAGATCCAGATTCCGGTACCAACGGTATGGTTACATACGACTTGTTCGGATCGAATTTAGATTTGTTTTATATTCAACGTAATACCGGAATGTTGGCTGTCAAGAGACACATACCGGAGACCAGGATCAAATACCAATTATCGATCAGAGCTACCGACGAAGCGGTCCAATCCGATAGGAGATCTAGCGACCAATACGTAACAATTATTACCCCCGGTCCCAAAAACGAACTCGTATTTACCGATGATTTCAACGGCAATGTTTACGAAAACGAACCCATCGGTACCAATATTCTAACTGTCAATGCCCGTCATAGTCATTCCCACTATGAGATCGAATATTACATCACCAATATCACCGGTATCGGCGGCACCGTCGAGAATCGGATTTTCGATATTGATCCAAAGTTGGGTATTTTATCAACGGCTGTCATCTTGGATAGGGAATCGGGATCCGAATGGTATGAAGTCGAAGTCTACGCCATAGTCACCAATAACCTGATGCCTATTTCTGGAGTAACGAAGGTGAGTCCGCTGTTAATTTTTTTTCTCATTCTGGATTGTGGTTACCTTAGATAATGTTAATTTAACCAGAACTAATTTTTAGTGCTGGAAAAGTAGAAGTAGAGTTTCGTTTTAATGTAATCAATCCTTACACGCCCTCGAATCCGTTAACTTCTCGCTTACACCCTTGAATCTGGAATGAAATTATCAACCGATCTGGACGATTAAAAGAACACCTCCAGATGTACCCGTACCTACCTGTACGATTATCGTATTTCGTTTTGTGAGCATGGAGATGTAAGATGGTTGAGAATTTTTTCGTGTTTTTAGAGAAATATCGAAGAAGTGCTGAAAATGTGATGAGTTCATTGCAGGGGTAAGCAAAATGTTAAAAAGGGAAAGGGGCTGTTTTAAATCTCACATTGTATGTAACTCATTAGATAACTGATTTATACTATTTTGAGAGAATGATTGCAAAAAGTATACGATTTTTTTTACAAATTGTGGACCAAATTGTACAGATATTTGATACATTTCTGTTGGAAAAACGTACCGAATGAAAATACTCACTAAATAATGTACGAAGTAAAATTTTAAGAATATTTTACTCATTCCTTTTAAATAAAATATTACATCATTTGCCAAAAATTGTTGTTGAAAGTCTGAAAAATTTTGAAAACTGATTTCCTTTGCAAATTTCAAACTCAAATCGAAAATCTTCTTATAATCTCTTCATTTTGTCTTTTACTTGATAAAAAATGAAAAATTTCAATTTTTTTTGATCATTCAAGGTCCTGAAATATCGGAATTACAAACCCAAAATTTCAACTTATTTTTTTTCAAAAATTGTAATTGTAAAAAATTTCGAGAAAAAATTGAATTTTTTTAACCAAATCTCTCTCTTTTTCAAGGGCGAATAGTTCATTGCAATTTTTTTTCAATTTGTAGCAATCTCACACAGGAAAATAAAAAAAAGTAATTTCATTTTGACTCAATTTCTTGAGTTGAATTTCAATTTTCATCGATGAAAATGAACTCGTGCACTTACTTAACTTCAGTTTACGTGATGCAATGAAAATTTTCAAATTTCATCCAACAAATCTCTCCTAGACACAGAAGGGTCAATTGTACAGCAAATATGAATAGCTCATGAAGGAATATGAACCTTATGTTGCAATTTCAACAAAAATGAGAAACTGTGATTTTTTTCTGCTCTTTTTCACGAATTGAGCATTTTTGGCTTGAAAAAATTTGACACAAAATGAGTTTAAAAAAATCAAAATTTTTCGATTTTTTTGAAATTGCAATAATTATGATAAATATGGGATAGAAAAAAGTCCAGACATGATTTTTATGCCCTTAGGTCATCTCGAAGGAGGTTGTGGGATAGCAAAATTGCGTCATTAAAAAATGGAAAAAATGAACGCATTTGGTCTAATTGCAGGTTGATGATGTATTTAGATGAATTTCCACCAGAAATGACCTATTTAAGGGGAGAAAATGAGCGAAAAAATTGGGTTTTTGAATTTTTGACTAGGTACACAATACATTTCATTTTTCAGAATAGCTCCTCTGAAAAAAGTTACCAAAATGGGAGTTAAAAAGCTTAAAATGCCTCTTTGATCTAGCAAAAGAGCTCGAAATTTCTTTTCAAAAATTCCACGAATTCCCCTTGCTACAGTCTACTATTCCTGCAAGTTTGAAAAAAATTCGGATAAACTGCCAAAAACTGAATATTTCGGCTAAAATTCACGTTCAACCATCCTTCCCCTCCTCTCCATGAAAAGGTTGGGGATGAGATATCGAGCTAAAAATTTTGTCACGAGGGTTTTAAACCATAAAAAGAACACTTGGGTTCAAAAAAAAAAAAGAATCGAGTAACAAATACTTTTTATATCACTTAAATTGTGTATTACATTCTTTTTTTTTCATGAACTGTCCTCGTGTGTTTGAATTGAATGTAAAAAAAAAATTATTTTTAAAATTTTATTCGAAATCGAGACAATTTCTGAGCAAAATCGGTATCAATTTTTATATAGGTATCGTTAGAACGCTAATGAATTTCTCTTTCGCATGAATTTTCGTGACAATTTATCACTTTCGAGGTATCTAACAGTTGCTGAATATGCTAAACGTACTAAAAAAAAGGGCCTCCATTTGACAAAGTGGTGCTGAAAATCAAAAAAGTGCTGAATTTGGCTCAAAAGTCCTGCATTTTTGGTTGAAAATTCACTAAAAATTAATTTTTTCTCATGTATTATTTTAAAGAAAGTTCAACTTTCGAATGCCTTTTTCTAAAAAAAAATTGGCCCTCCTCGTCACTGCTTCCCCGCAAATGACTGTCCAACTTCCTGAAAAAATCTGAATTATTCTTGTTGGTGGTAAAGGGGGGGGGGGGTTAGCACTGGTAGCTCGTAAATTGGAGAAACATCCTGCGGAATATGTTGCAAAATTCTGAAAAAAAGCTGAGTTTTGATTTTGAAATTTTATCAAACACTTTGACTTTTCTTCGGTTATTTCAAAATTTAAACTCAGTTTTGACTTGCTCTTAATCTCAACTACTGTTTCGAACTACTGTTGGATTATTTGTGCTCAAAGGTGTATTTTTTTAGTAATATGTCCAAAATATTGACTCAAAAATCAAAACCGATAGTTTTCTATTTAAAAAAATTATCATCAAAATTTTTTAATCCATTTTTTAACTCAAAAATCTTTACATTGTGATTTTTCAAAGGGCATGTTTCATTTAAAATAGGCGAAAATAGTTTTTTTTTGAAAAAAATCATTAAAAAGTCATGAAATTCATCGAAAATCTCTTAAAAACTGTGAGATTTTTTGAAAATTTCTTAAATATTTTCACACTTTTTATCATTTTTGCTTAATTTTTTTGATTTTCTTGAAAATTTGTGAATATTGCAGCGTTTCAAAACCAACCCAGGCGATACAAGCCATGAAGCTAGATTTGGCAACCTTGCGCTAGACTGAGGACTTGAGCAACTTGAATGTACATTTTCCGGGCAAACGAAGTGTTTTTCTCAAAAATTGATAAGAACCATAATTATAGAGCGAAAAATTTTCATTTAGTTCGTGTGATCAGAATTTCGATCCGACGAATATTTCTTGAGTTATTGTCAAAAACTTTTTGCTGGTAGGTGAATTTTCAAATTTTTCGAATTTTCCGGGCCAAGGAAGCATTCTTCGTGAAAATTGATAGGAACCAAAATTGTCGAGCAGAATATTTCCGCTCGTCCTCATTTATTGAAATTTCGATTCGACGAATATTCATCGAGTTATCGTCGAAAAACTATCTT
>FIZU01047306.1:0-24610 GCA_900064475.1 Pseudococcus longispinus
CTCAAATCGCAACTTTTTGGGGCTGTGCTGGGTATGCCACGCAGGTGGCATTACCAAAAAGTGGCCAAAAACCACGTTTTTTCGAAAGTTATTCCATTTTGAGGCCACCTAGCTCCGTCCCCCTTTGAACTAGGGGTCTAAAATTTTTCATGGTTCGTCCCCATATAAATATGAACCACCTCCTTGAATTTGGTCAAAATCTGAGGTATGTTTTTTTTCGCGCTCCACCCTAATGTACGTACGTAGGTGAACGTTATCATACGTACGATAATTTTTACCGTCGATGTGCTGAAGTGAATTGACTCACTTACATTCACGACGACTGACAATCAAAATTACGTATGCATTCGTGAAAAATTGACACCAGACTGGTTAATTACCTCAGATGACATAAAGATATCGGAAATCGGGAAAGCGTTCCAATTCAACTGAGATTCAAGGTTCATCATAACAATTATTTTTCATCTCTTTATCAACTCAAGTTTTCATAATGTACTTGAAAACTACTTGAACTGGTGGCTGGGCTGCTGGGCAAATAAGTGTTGGATCGTAAAAGTTCATTTTTTTTCTCCATAATGCCAAAATATCCATGATGATGAAGGATTGATGTTTGTTGGTGGAAACTTCGATTTGGAAGTTTTCATTAAAATCTGGCCTGCAGACATACAGTCACAATATCAGCGCTGGATACATTACCTATTATGAATAAAACTACAAAAGTTAAAAAAAGTAATGGTCATTCAAAAACTGAAAAATGAAAAGCTCAAAAGCATAGAAAACTCTATGAAAAATCACTTTTCCATGCAAAAAATTGGAAAAAAACTCCCGGCTGTTTCCATACTGCCCTTGAAACTATAAAACATAAAATAGATATGATTTTGCTCATTCAATTTTTCAAGTCCATAAAGACGTGATATTTGAAATTATCTTGAAATTTTTCAAGTCCAAAAAAGTCTGATAAAATATCTAAAATTCAGCGTAACGGATTTTCGTGAGTGAATTTCGTAATGGAATTTTAATCGTTGAAACGTTTTCGAAGTTCAATTCCAAGTACAAAAAGTCAGTAGAAATCTGAAAAATTTTCCAAATTTGCCTTACACAATATTTAAAAATCGGTGTTAGGTAAACAGCTGTCTGACAAAATGTCTGGAACTTTCTTGAAATTTTTCAAGTCCATAAAGTTGAAATTTTCCAAATCCAAAAATTCATTTTGAATTCTTGAAAATTTTCCAAGTTCAAAAAAGTCTGACAACATGTCTGAAAGTCAGCGTGATCTATGAAAATTTCCAAGTCCAAGAAGTGTACCTGCCTTACGAAATGTCGAAAAGATACCCTGAATTCTAAAATTTTCTAAGTTCAAAAAGTCTAAAAAGTCAACATTATCTCTAAAATTTTCCAAGTTCAAAAAGTCAATGAAAATCTGCAAATTTTTTCAAGTCCAAAAAATTCTGACAAAATGTCTAGAAGTCAGCGTGGCGGAATTTCGTGTGGTTTTTTACAGATTTGGTCATAGCAAAAGCATATCCTATTTTTAAAAAAGTCACCGTCATTTCCATTCTACCCACGAAACTATAGAACATAGGATATGCTTTTGTTGATTAAAAATTTTTTACAGTCCAAAAAAGTCTCACAAATATTTCTCAAAGTCAGTGGAAATCTAATAATTTTTCAAGTCCAATTTCCTACTACCCATGAAACTATAAAACATAGGATATGTTTTTGTTCATTGACTTTTACGTCTGATTTGAATTTTCATGAAAATTTCCAAGTCCAAAAAAGTCTGACAAAATGTCTGAAAGTCAATTTTTAAATTTAAAAAAATCTAAATTGCTTGTCCCATAAAGTGTCTAAAAGTCAGCATTATCTATGAAATTTTCTTAGCTCGAAAAGTCAATGGAAATCTGAAATTTTTTTCAAGTCCAAAAAAGTCTGACAAAATGACTGAAAGTCGATTTTTCAAGTTCAATAAGTGTAAATTGTTTGTCTAACAAAATGTCTAGAAATCAGAATTATCTCTGAAATTTTACAAGCTCAAAAAGTCTGACAAAATCTCTAAAATTCAGCGTTATCATTGAAATTTTCCAAGTTCAAAAAGTCAATGGAAATCTGAACATTTTTCTAAGTCCAAAAAAGTCTAACTTGATGTCTAGAAGTCACCGTGACGAAATTTCGTCAGTTTTTCTTCGAGATTACCCATAGCAAAAGAATATCCTATGCTGATAAGAAACATCTCTCAAATTTTCCCAGTCCAAAAAGTCATTGGAAATCTGAAAATTTTCTCAAGTTTAAAAAAGTTTGACAAAATGTCTGAATGTCAGCGTGATCTCTGAAATTTTTGAAGTCCAAGAAGTCTGTCTAACAAAATGTCCAAAAGTTACCGTGATTTCTAAAATTTTTCGAGTCCAAAAAGTGTTAATTGTTTGTCTGAATAAATGTCTGAAAGTAAGCATTATCTCTAAATTTTTACAAATCCAAAAGGTCAATGAAAATCTGAAAATTTTTTCAAGTCCAAAAAAATCTGACAAAATGTCTAATGGTCAGTTTAACGGAATTTCATGTCGGATTTTCCCGTCGTACTTTCGTGACTTTTTTTACAGGTTTGGTCATCGCAAAAGCACCCGATGCTAAAACAAAACACCGGTACAAAGGATCAAAACAGTGCTGCTATTTCGATCACTGAAAATGTTCCTCACTTTCTTTTCCTCTTTCTCTTTGTTTTTTCCAACAATTACTAAAATTATACTATTTTTTGAAATTTATTGAAACTTTAGGAAGAAAAGCGTCGAAGAAATGCAAATTTGATCCCAGTTTTAGTGAAAAAAAATCGAAAAAAGTGGTTTGTTATCGGCGTGCCCTAACGGGAATTTTTGCAATTTTAATTTTGGTCCTCTTCTCATCCTCAGAAATTTTAAATCACCTCCGGCACTTCTTTATCGTGTTTGCTGGTTATAAATGTAACTTGTAAAAGCATTCGTTAATTTTAGTAATTAATTAGTAATATCATGTTTTGGAGTCCAATCGATGTGTTATTACCTATTATTTATTCCGGCAAGTTATATAGTGAAGCGAAGTTTCGTGTAATGAACTCTGTCGATTCTCTATTTGATTCAACAAAATGGGAGAACAAACAGTAAACCATGAATTCATAATTTTGTTTAAATTCTCGATCCTCATCGGAATAATAATTAGTACAGTAAGACTAGAATCACCCCTAATTAAGTACATGCCTTCTTTTCCTGTCATTGATCAAGATCTTTACCGCATTCATTTTGATTCAGTTTGAGCCTTTGATAGATATTGGTTATTAATTTCGCGATTGCGCTTATGTATTATGATGGGACATGGAACAACTATATGATGCTGGAAAAGACACGAATTATTTAGTTGATTATAATAGATAACAAACACAACCTACCGCATTCTGCGATGCACCGATCTTGGCCGATCCACAAAACAAACGAGACGACCACGGTGCAGTCATCGCTGCATAAGTGCATAGTGCACGGTGCGCTCATATAAATACTCGAGAAGTCAAGATAGCGATTAATTTTTTATAATTGATACCTGCCTCCATAAATTAGTGAATTATGTTGAAATAATTTAGTTTAAGTTACCCATTAATCAGATTTAACCGTACCCCGTATCGTCACATGTTAAATACGTTCATTAATTTTCATTCATATACCGGTATTGTAATCTTATAGACAGACATTTAAGGAAAAAAAATTTATATCGTTTATTAACAGCCAACGTTAACTTTGTAAATGTGTTTATAAATCAAGAAACTCATTCAACTAGAACCTGATTTTGACGAATTAATCAGAAAATCTTTAGGTGCCAAAATATGATATGATTTTTTATTTTTTTAAATAAAAACGTTGATGATGATAACATTTCCTGAAGTATAAAAAGTACCTTACTTATTGTTCCCTAGAGAGCAGAATTCCCTCGTTATGAAGTCATTTGTTTTACCCGGTAAATTAATAATTTCAACAATCTATAGCAAATCGTCTTTCTATGTATATCAATGACCTTCGACGAATATCTCATTAGTGATTTGGCAAAATAATATTTGTAGAAAGATATTTCAATTTACAATTCATTCTTTATATATTATTTTTTATTCTTATTGTCGAACAAAAAAGACTTATACGCGCGCACTTGATGCAAATGCAATGAAAATTAACCCAGTCGGCTTCAGTCAATCAGTATTAAAATAAAAAAAATAAGCTGACTCGATAAAAAATAAGTAGATTTTGAAAAACCCATTTCATCCTAGTGTACTTAATAATATAATTACTGGTAATAAAAATCAACGAATTAACAATGATTTGTTAAACTGTATACTTAATTACTTTTGAGTGAAATTTTTATTAAGTAACGTAACTAGTTAAACAATTAAATGAACTGGTCCCTGGCCGTTATTTATTTAAATATTTTACTACGCTGACCGCGTTTATTTAGTCTACATTTTTTAAATGGGTTTTATTTATCGCGTTTCGCATGCGTGAAACGTGTAACTTATAGTTTTTGAATTTAATTTCGAATCGAGGTATGGATGGGATCATTTTTTGAAATCTGATGAAAAAAATTGTAGGCTATTCGCGGTGTGATGGAGCTGTAATATTTACAGAAGGTCATTTTTTTAAGGATTACAAAAAAAATCTGAGGAATGATGTAATGAATTTAAAAAAAAACGCAATAAGCTGCGTTGCTTTTAAAGCCGAATTTTCATCATTTTTTAAAGTTGAAAATTTTATGGAGTGAACTGAAAATCAAAAAGGCTATGAAATACTTCACCAAACTTACACTGAGAATTTTGACTTGTAAAGTCAGAAGTTCATATTTGAATCCTACAAGACATTAAACAATGAACAAAATATTACTATTTTTAGTGCATTGCCAAAAGATACGACTTTTATTTAATTTGAACTCGATAAAAGGAGAAGACAGACCCGGGCTTTTGGAACGATTTTTAAAGATCGTCTGTAACCTGTGTTCAATATTTTAATTTGAAATTTTGAAAAAAGTAACGACCCTTGTGTTGATTTTTTTTCTGATGAAAACAACAAAACAGAAATTCAACTCAAAAGTTCAAATTACATATTACAATTGTATACCTACGTTAACCATCTACATATAGGTATTTTTTTTATTAGTATTTATGCCTACCCCTTTGGCAGAGCTTTTTTATCCTTTTTGAAAATTGGATCTAAAGTTTGAAAAGATGCGTAATACCTGACTCGTAACTTCCTGCTGCCTAATCCCTCCGCTTGTAAATTTGTAATACCTCGTTAGATGACCAACTTATCCGATTGAATGAATAAATTTTCAAGTGAGTGCGAAAGATCGGCTGGCAGAGCGGTTTAGAGAGAGGGAGCTAGGTATAGCGAACCTGTTGACATTGATACGCTAGTTCAGAGGATTTACAAGCATTCTTAATCGTGATCGTGAAATGGTCATCGTATTCCGAACGCGTTGTGATGATCAAAGTTGATCGAAGCCGAAAACTTATCGACGAGCTTTTTCGCGTGTAATCTTGCTTCCATTGATGAATTCGTTCGCCGGGTATTGCTATTGATTTTCTCGTGATTTTTTTCTAAGATTTTCCGGTGACATTGAAAATGACCATCGAATTAACAAGCGATACCTGATTAACCTGTCGTAACCTTTTTTTTTTTCAGTTATAATCGAGTAAACTTTATTAAGGCGTCACCTTAGTATATCAATATTGTTTTCAGTGACGTTCGCATTAACAGCTATTATATTGAACATTTCATTAAAAAAAAAATTATCTGAATAATCGAGTTTTCCAACATTTGATTTTGAAACCCGGTTTTCCAATATTGCCTCGCTGTTTCTCCTTTTTTATTTTACCTTTTTTTTTTTGTTTCTAACAATCAAGTAAACATAATGCGATTGAAAATGTTCGTTAGTTTCAAATTAGTAACGGAGATAAGTCGTTAAGTGTTGAGCGTTTTATTCAATCGAGATTTTTACGTTTATCCGAGTGTTCTTTTCGCAATCATCGAACTTTGTCATTTTTTCGGGTAAGTTTTTTGTCGTGTTACAGTTATATTGGAATTGGTGTTTTTGATTTTTATTTATGCACTATTTATTGGAGCTGATTTGTGATGTTTTTCTATTGTGAATTTCGCCGATTTATTATTTTTTCTCGAAGTCATTAAGATTCGCATATTTCTATACATTCGTGCCCGTAAACCGGTAAAATATTTAACATGTTTCGAACGAATTTACGTATTAATGTTTATCGTGTGCTTATGTAATAACCGCTCGATGCGACACGGTGTGTTATTCGTACATCTTCGTTTCAAACTACAAATTTAGTCGTATTTAACGTTTATCTAGTTGATATACTTAAATTTTGACTAATTTTATCAATTATAAGTCCTATTTCAAAGGGAGGATAAATATCGAAAATAGGCAAAATTTTGAATTTTGAACTCGTGGTGCCCTTATTTGTTTCCGAGATACTTATTTTTGAAAAATTTGTCATGTTTTTCAATTTTTGAAAGGATATAACTCATCGAGATTTATAAAACAAGTCGTGCACAAATTTTACTAATAGCTATCTCACTTTGAAGACGCTGTATAACTTTAATGCCTGATTGTAGCCTCTTTATAAGCATCCATATCATTTTAAAGTGTTACTATGAAATTTGAAATACTTGTATCTTTCTTAATTTTGAATTTTGACCAAAAAAATGACGATATCTATTTAATAGTGCCCAAAGTATTACCAATTTTTTACACTAGAATTAATTGTATTTCAAAATGAAATGATTTTCCATTCGAATAGTTTTATCATCTTGTCGGTACAAGATAATTCAAAAAGTATCTTAAATAGGTGCCCATGCCAACATCCAACCTGTCAAAATTGCTATAGTTATTTTAGAAATTCGTGTTTTTATTTCAATGTTTAACGTATTTTCATCATTAAGCAATTGGAAAATTTCAATTTATAGTACATAATTATCTAATTGGAAGATGAATAAATTTTTCCCTTTTTTAAATCCCTGACAAAAGTCAAGTATCGAATTGCTCTTCTAAATGCACCTAAAATGGTATTCACCTCATCTCACGTATACTTATTTCCCTCAATTTTGACCAATTTACCTACGATTTTGCATAGACCGGTCAATTTCCACTTTATATTGACCGATTAATCGAATCGTATCTCGAAATGGTACGATGTCGTAACATTGCAGGTAATTTCGAATGAAAAATTAAAATGGTTCGCACCGAGGTAGCCATATTACGCGATCATATAAAAGCGAAAGGCGTATCGTTTACAAAAATAAGCTGAATTAACTTAACAAATAACTATAAGTATAGGTAATAGGTAGGTCTAGGTATACGTATGTATTCGTAAGTACGTACTATAGCAGTTTACACACTATTGAATAAGTACATTAACACCTTAACACCAGCTTACTAGCAACGCAGCAACAGTAACATGTTTGTTTATTTTTATTCGAGTATCCATCTTCAGAAACGAAAACGACTATTCTTGTCTAATGGCTTAATTACCACAACAATGACGAAAGTTTCATTAATTTATTCGTGACGTATTGGTTTTCGTTGATCGACGATCGTGTAATTACCTGCGATTTTTCGCGAATTTCTATAACCGCGCCAGGGTTGAAAAAAGTAATAATCATCGATTCCGGTATGCGTCGATGGGCTGGTGAATTTGCATATTCAAAAAAAATTAGCCCGTGAATTCATTTCTAAGGATATTACATAGATGAATAATTTGTTGGTAATTAGTATTACCGGTCTGAAGTACATGGTTCCTACGAATGACATTTGAATGAATTAATTCTCATTTCGATCATCATTAGGTGAAGGTTTTTTACTCTGTATCAAATTTAATGAATTCCAAAATTGGCAATTTTTCAGAGATTCTTTCAGTAGGAAGGAAATTTCTACACCGAAAGGTTGAGGTTTTCCTTACCGGTTGTTTATTTGAATTTTCCATGCGGAGTTGGTGAGGGTATTTCAACATTTACGTCGAACATATTCTTCGATTTTCTCGGAACTGGTCAAACATCTGACCATGACCATCAAAGGTTAGGAAGGAAGTGCTAAACCGTGCGAAGAGTGGGAGGTAAGAATACTTCCTAGTAATTGTGTTAGCGTGGTCAGGATTTTCTAGCGGAGTAGAGGGAGTAAAGCGCGTGAAATTGAAATTAAAGAAAAATCGAAAAATTGCATGATTTTTGAAAAAAGTTCCAAAATATGGAGTTCTTTTATTTAAACGAATACGTAACGGGTAAGACTTTTTTGAAAAATCGTGTCGAAAAATATAAAAATACATATTTTTTAAACATTGACAAACAATTTTTGGCCTCAAAGGGAAACTTTGAACCCTTCACAATCCTTAGGGTTCATTACTCTGATTCTTTCTTTGGGTAATACAGAGCTTTATTATTCAGTATTTACGTGTTCACGCGGTGGCGTATTTAAGGCCCCCCTCTGACGACCGAAAAATTGGAAAAAATTATGAAATTTAAGCTTTTAAATTTCCTTTTTAGCAAAATTTTTTCGCCCGAGTGTAGCGAAGGCGCAATATATTCCCTTATTTTCATAAAATAATGGGTATTTTTGAAATTTTCTCATGAAATTTCTTTTTTTTTTGCGAAAACCCCTCCCTCCCCCCTTGAATGCTCGTCTGGCTACGCCACTGTGTTTACGAATCTGCTTCTATTATATCGCATGCCCCCTGTTGCTCGTTCTATGGAAGAATCATGTATCTACGTTGGTAGTGCTAGTTTCAGTTTTTTAAGAACGAATACAGTGTCGAAAAATATTGCAATGGATGGAACAACGATTTGAGTTTTTGATTTTGCAGTCGATTTTTTTATATACACATTTTCACTTTGATTTTACGTATTTTCTCTATTTTTCTGACTACCTATTTCATTGTTCAAAAATGTCCAAAAATTTTGCAGAACTGCCCCCTCCCCATACAATATGTTCCGAGTTGACGACGGTGTCGTGGCCATTTAGTTAATCAAAAAAATGGTCCTCA
Source organism: Pseudococcus longispinus (assembly GCA_900064475.1). NCBI lineage: Eukaryota > Metazoa > Arthropoda > Insecta > Hemiptera > Pseudococcidae > Pseudococcus > Pseudococcus longispinus. The sequence continues at coordinate 9,056 of FIZU01047306.1, forward strand.
AAACTTGAAATGACATTTGTTTGAGAGAGATTTTTTCGATATCGTCAGCAGGTGAATCATCCTCATTTTTCATACTAAACGTCTGTTTGTAAAATAACGACTACCTACATTAAATTTTTTCACGATAAATGATAAAAATGGAAAATTTATTCGCAGTTCTCTTGATGAGCAGAAAGAAGGAAAAAAACTGGCGAGTTGTTTAACGAATTATCTTCTGCTGAGGAACTTTAAAGTAGCACGTAATTTTAATAGGTATGGTTTCACTCATCTGCATAAATATAGACCATAATATGATCTATACGTAATATGGAAACAAAATTCCAAGTTCGCTATGGCCAATTTGATTTTTGACGGATGTTCTTTTTTTTTTTTGTTGAAAACTTATTGGTAACCGAAATCGTGAGTAGGTGCCTAATTCAAAAAAATAAATCGATGAAAAAAATAAAAGGCCTGTAGGTACTTTTAAAATTCATAGAATTTCCAACTCAGAAAAAGTGCAGGCGATAATTATTTGATCAATATCACCTCCTCTTCAATAATCGCCAGCGTTTATTCGACGTGTGTGTTTATATTTAGACGTTAATTGAACGTGCGTTGAAAGTGAAAAAGATTATGGTACCTAATTTTTTTAGGATGCAAAAATAGTGAAACGTATAATTACCTTTAACGTACCTATGTATTTCAAATTTGATCGGACTACGTTATTTATACAAATAAATTGCTTTAACATAGGTACGTATACTTATAAGTAAAATAGCATCATCTCGAAAAAGAAAATAATATTCAAGATTAAATAATCGTTCAGATCAGAGCATTCTTTGTTCGATGCGATAAATGAGGCGCACTGGGATGGATCTGAACCTATGCTGCTGGTTGTCTTATTCTTCCAATGGTGTAGCCGGACAGCAATTTATTGGAAGGAGGTGTTGGTGAGGGGAAAATGTGATTTCATGTACCTACAATTTGAAAAAGTTTTCATAATTTTGTAAAAATGAGCAAAGTTATCCAGAGTAAAAATTTTGCAAAGAAAATAAATGCATTTAAAAGCTGAAATTTTTAAATTTTTCCAACCTTTCAGCTATCAGTGGGATGTGCAGACCCCCTGACTACCCTTTACGTATGCCACAGCAATCTTCGACCGGAAAGAAGAGAGTACGTACTACCTACACGTAGTTTTTCTCAAAATTGAAAAGGATGTGATACTTTAAAGCTCAGAAATTGTGATTTTCCGTCAACTTCTTTTTGAAAAATTTCGTAGTTATATGTTTCAAACAAAAAACGTTGACAAGTTATAGAGCTCAGAAGTTTTTTTCATAAATATTTCATATTAGATTATTCCGAATTGTATTCCGTCCATATTAGCTGTAGTTGAGTCGTTGCATCATGGAATCATGCATGCACCTTTGCGATAGCATTCTTACCTACTTATTACGTGTAATTTACGTTGGATTCATATTGAGCCTGAATGGGCACCCTTTTTCTGTATCGAATATATTTTCATATAGGTAGCGTTACGAATTTAATATTGCTGTATTCGTTGTACGATAACATACGTTTTATGCGTACGGAAATATACATTTTCATATAAAATATTCGATACAGAAAAAGGGTGCCCAATTGCCCATTCAGACTCAATATGAATCTTGAAGTAAATCACACGTAACAAGTAGGTAAGAATGTTATCGCAAAGGTGCATGACTCATGATGCAACGACGCTACTAAAGCCAAGACGAAATAGAATTCGAAATAATCCAAATCAGATCATGCGAATACATGAGCGATTTGTTTGTCTTTTTGTGCTGTACAGCTTAGTGAAGTTTTTCATTTAAGATAGTTAGACATTTTTTTTTTAAATTTTCAAAAAAATAAATATATGAAAACTTTTCAGGTACGTTCAATTGTAAGCTGCAGCCTGTAGGGAGATTTTTAATGTTCTATGCGAGCATCATCACTAAGCTGGACCGGGGTGCAGTGGATCATGAAAGTTACTGAAAATCTAGTAAAAATTAAAATTATCTTCAAAAAGCGATGAAAAGATCGTAAAACTGGTAAAAAAAATCACAAATTCATATCAAAAATTTGCAAAAATTGTTCAGATTTTTGTAAAAAATTATTATAAACGTTATAAAAATGATAAAAAAAAGTCATAAAAATTTTCGAAAATATTGTTGAAATTGTCAAAATTTCCATAAAAATTATTCAAAATATTACAGAAACTGTCAAAAAAAAATTAATCGTCAAAAATGCCATTAAAATTCTCAATTTCCATAAGAATCAGTAAAAATTTGGTTAAAAAGATCAAAAAAAAATTAATAAAAAATACGGATATAATCTCGTAAAAATTGTGAAAATATTTCTAAAAATCGTTTTAAAATGGTGTGGAAGTTTTTGAAATACTCGTCTCGTGCCTTAAAAAACGTTGCAATATTCATGAAAATCATTAATGGTGACGCAAAAAAGCTTCAAATCCAAAAATTTAATTATATCGGGGCTCGAACTCGCTCTCGCCGGTTCTATCACCCACTGCCTTCTTTCCAGCCGAAGATGGACACCCTTTAGGCATATAGGGAGTTGGCAGAACTGTACCATTCCTATAAATCAAAATGTTTGTTGAAATTTGATCACTTTATTCTTCTATCTGGTCATAATCAACTCACCATATGACAAATACGTCTACGTACAATATGAGTACCTACATATCTAAATACTGATTTTGTGCGAACAGGATCTTTATTGGTTATTCATTTCAAAAGCGATTCTCTGTTTCTCAGCCCGAATACATATACCTATTGACTCGAGACATGAAATATCCGAAATATCCGAACTGTACTTATATCTGTATGTGTTGATATTGATTTGTATACTTCACGGTAATTATACGGATACAATGCGTTACACTTTCGGTCACCGTTTTCGTAGTGCCTGTATCAGCATGTGCAGTATACTTATTTCCATATGCGAGAAAAGGACAATCACTCGAGGGTGACTCGAAGAGAGAACGAACGATGAACATAGTAACTGAGTTCGAATTGGTTAAATTTGTCCGGGTTTTCGATCGAACGATCGTCAAGGTTGATTTATATGGATATTCGAACCAAATAAGTACAAATCTCTAAGAAAGAAAGTATCGAACTATGCATATTTGTAACGAAAACTTGAAAATCGCCGTTTTTTGTCTATACTTCGCGTGAGGAATAGTTAATTTGGGATAGTACGCCCCGCCCTTTTTGATTTTTTGATTAGAAAAGTTCCAGGGGCGATAATTACGGATGAATTTTTATCAAAAGTAATTATTCGGCGAATACACGTTGAGAGGATGGTGCTTATTACAATCGGTAATAGCAGGTTAAGGACTGATGCGCAAAGCTGAGATGGTTCGACTCCTGGAACATTTCGTCCCTCAAATCGTAATCAGTCTGCAATAAGATGTAAACAAGTCTGCCTTATTTATAGCGGAAGACATTTAATACAAGATTTGCAAACCAGTCCGACTCTGAAATTCTCAAGTGAATGACCCTTCGGAGGTAACCACACAAAGATCAAATAGTTCGTTTACCGCAAGAACATACCAACTTATAACCAGTCTGCGGAGGTAATTCGCCTAAATAAAGTATCTATGCGTGGATATTTGTGGAATATACGGCGGCGCTAGGGTTCATTACAAGCTGAGATCATTGCTGGATTAATTATTGTTATATGTTTCGTAAAAAAAAAATAAAAAAAAAGAACAGTAGGTAATCGTTTGAGCTGTTCAATGACACTGCACGATTGGAGAATCTTTGTTTATTCCAAGTTTTCAACTTGCAAGGTTTTAGTGGTTGAAATACCTGTATGGGTTATGCGGTTTATTGGCGAATGTGGCTGGACAACGAAGTAGGGAAAGTTTTTCTTTCAAGATGAAGTTGAGAAATTAGTACTTCTAGTAAAATTTTAAGAAAAGGTCGTCGATGAGAGTTCGATCAATCGGCAAGAATGTCGAATGATGCATAGGAAAAAAAAACGTCTCGCACGATGTAGGTATAAAGATACCCTGAATTTTGCAAGCCATCGTGTTGTTTGCAATGGGCGTCACCGAATAAAAATTATTGGAAAAGAGGATTTCCCCGAGATCCACCCTTTAATCAGACTCATAATACGCAATACCAAATCTGGGGGTTTTCTCGCTTACGGATGTACGAATCATTTTACTGTCCGGAGGAAGCATTAGCGAAAATAGCTATACTTACCCGCGTACGTAAAGTAATTCATTTCAGTGGAAAATCATCCTGTATTTGTAAGGAAAACAATGCGATTAGAAACAACGTAACTACACTGAGGTAATGAGTATGTATGTTGGTACACTTAATTATTCATTATTATACCCTGGAAACGAAGGCATGAAATTCATTTTAGAACACTAACCCATGAATTACACGTGTGATTCGCTTATTTTCTAAAGAAAATGCAACATTCGGTAAAATATAAGAAAACTCGTTTCAATTAGAATAATGTAATTAGTGCGTTCGAAACTTCAAATTTCGTCCGATTTTCCCTTAATTTGGGTAATGCTTTCCGCTACTTACGTACTTGTGAGAAAATTTTCGTATGCCGCCAACGGTGTAATCATAGACAGATTTTCGAATTTCAAGGAAGGGGGCTTCTAGCGAGAAAAAAATATCGACCTTCAAATCATATAAAATTTTGAAAAATTTGCATGTGTCATGTTTTATATAAGTTTTAGAATTATATAAAGTCGGAGTAAAACGAGAGCAAAAATTTTGCTCAAGAAAGACGTTCAAGTCTCGAAATGCCATTTTTTTTTCCAATTTTTAAGTTCATCGTCGTGATAGTAATCGAGTACAAAAATCTCCATGTACTCATATTGTCTGTCCTTGAAAGTGAAGGGGTTAGAATACTTCAAAAATGACAACTCATGATTTTTCGTTTGATTTAAAAAAAAATTTGCCATCAGACGAAAAGTTCTGCCAAATCTAAAAATGGGAAGACCCGCAAGAATAATAACATTTAAATTTGACGAAAAATTGTTTCATGATTTTTAAAATTTGAATTTTCTCATTATTGAAGCTCCTTTAATTTTCAGATTAGTGCATATAAACACACGAACAATTTTATGTGAAAAATGAAAGAAAACATTGCAATCTCTAATCTTTGAAGTATCGCAGCCCCCCCCCCCTTTTGAGAATCATGGTGTCTAACAAATTTCGTGTAATTAATGTAAAAGCAGTGTTTTTAATTCTGAGGTAAAATAGTGATTTTCACTCAAATATTGAAAAAGTAGTATTTTCTGTTTTTTAAATCCTTAATTCTATTAAATAAAAAATGTTATTCAAAATTCGTTAAAATTTCGTAAAAATTTCTCTAAATTTAGTCCAAATTTTTCTAAATTTAGGAAAATTTAAAGAAATGTTGAATTTTTACAATAGTCTGCTTACTCGAAATAAAATTTCGTTGATATTGCAACATTTTTCGACAATTTGGAAACTTTTACTTTGATTCTTATGACAATTTCAATGAAAATGTTTCATTTTTCAATATTTAACAATTTTTCATCATATTTTATTTAATTATATTGTATTTTAATCGATTTTTGCGTCATTTTCAGAAATATTAGTTCATATTGAACGAATCTTTCTTCCATTTTAAACAATTTTCATGATGGTTTGAGCCATTTAATTAATGTTTTGGAAACTTCTGATGATGCCTATTTGTATTTTATCGATTTTATGTGATATTTAACGGTTTTTTTTTGAATTTTAAACTACATATTTCGATGACGTTTCTGAGAACTTTTAGGTAATTTTGCACAATTTTAATCACAAATTGACGACTTTTACATAATTCTTATCGATTTTTCTTAATTTTTAAAAACTTTTCACGACATTTCGAGAACTTTCATGATAGGTACTATTCCATTTGAAAAATTATGTTTTCTGAAATTATAACAGCAACATAGCCAGACATGAAAGGAAATTCATCGCAAAAAAAAAATCCAGGAACCCTCCATCCATTTCAATCTTTGAAAAATACTCGTATTGGGCAAAAATGGGTAAAATGAATGTATAAGGTAAAGCGAGGGTGACAATTTTTCAAAAAAAGGGTTCAAGCCTTCAATAGTCAAAAAATATTCATTTTTCCTGTTCGTGTTGTTAAGGTAGAAAAATCGTCCTAAAAACACCTTTAAAAAATAAAATTGAAACTTGAATTTTTATTACATTTTCGATCTACCTATACCCAAGTAATCTTCAGATTTCGAGTTGCTAATTTATTTTTGAAATTGAAAATTGAACATTGGAATTTTTAAAAATGCAGTTATTTTTTGTGCGGTGGTGTAGGTAGAGGTAGTAGTCACAGGGTTGTTATTGTGGGGTAGAAACTACTTATATATTTTTTTCAATTCTTGATGCTATTTACTCGAGATGAGATCGAATTTTCTTGATTTGCGTAATCTTTGATCTGCGTTAAAAATCTTTTTCCACACTACAACGAAGCTCAGCCAAGAATTATAAGAATACCGATCGTCGGCATTATATTGGCGATGTACGCGTTTAGTAGCTAGAGCTAAGCAGTATACATTACATACTGGTACATACATTAGTACATTACATACGAGTACGTCGGTATGTCCGTATTCAATAATAACATACTCGTGGTTGAGTTTGTTGAGTACGACTCGTATGTCTTGGTACTGTAGGGGTATCCAGAATACATATTACATAGGTATTATATGTTCACGTTTATGTATCTTGTATAGTTGCTGTTAATTGATCTTCGCAATTCGACCTTAATCAATTCCATCGTCGTATTTTCATTTACTTATCTCGACCATTTGATAGAGAAAATATTTCATTTTTAGTGCACAACACGCCAAACAGCATTCGCTATCTCTCGTGTTCGGCCGGTTGTTACGCATCGTTGATGGCTGCGTGTGAAGTGCAATTAAGTATACGTGTATATACTTATCTATCTGTCATTACGAAATGGAATTTTTACCTACGAAACAATAAAAAGAGTGAAAAAACCAGCGACAAAATGTTCGTTGGTTACTCATTTAAATACCTACAGCACAGAGCGTAATATTAATGCGTTTTAATCATTATTGCTCGATTACCGATTCTCTCTCTCTCTCTCTCTCTGTTTCTCAGAATAAGCAACCCTTTTAGCGGTGGAAAGCGTATGGTCTTCATTATTCAAGGACGTCCATTTTTCTCGTCGCTTATCTGCTGTTTTTACTTACTCACGTGTATATAAAAAGTTGTAATCTTCGAGTTATGATTCGTCGAAACGTCGAAGTTCAAAAATATTGGTTCAATAGGTCTTATGGAAGATTAATTTAGTACTTTGAAGCTATTACCCAACACCTACAGTTTCTACTTTACCTGACTATATCTAGTACCTATCTAGGCCTAGGTATACAATATTTAGCGACTCGTATAGCTCGCTAATACGAAAGTCTCCTTTTTAATGGAATGCCGATGATACTGATATGTGCGTATAATTGGTACGCGTTTACGCATTAGGTCAATGAGATCCAGTTTTATTAAATGGAAATGTGGAAATACATTAATTTCATATTTATCTGGTGAGACGTGTGTTTACGTGTTTATTATTATTTTTTCTTCGCTTCGTTTTGATTTTTTCCTATATTCATCATCGAATGAATCGACGAAATGACAGGAGCTGAGTACACCTACAGATAAAATAAGTTTTATGGGTATAATATTTAACTGAGGCGAAGAATGATCGTTAATAGTAAGAATACGAAGTAAGGGGAGCGCAAAAACAAGGTTTTTATTTGAACTTGATTAGCATGAAGTAATTTGCATTTGAGAAATTATGATTTTTTTATGGTTGAAAAATATTCTGATGTTCGTTTGAAAAAAAGGAGTTAATTTGCTATGAATTTTGAGGAAATTATTTATTTAATCAATGCGAGGGCTAATATTCGAAATAAGCTTACCAACTTGTTCATTCACTTTGATAGATTAGATGGAAAAAATACTTACCGAGTCGATTTTTATTTTTAATGATGTAAGTACAAAACTTCCTTCGATGTCTGAAGAAGGATTTTATTGTTTTCAGCCGATCAAAAGATCGATCTCTGATTGAAATCGAAAATTTGGAATAAAATAATCATTTTTTTATCGAACTTCCAAATTTCCATCACATCTGATCGATCGACTTTTTTTTATCAAGATCGGTCTTTCGATCATTAAATCCAAAAATGATGTTACAGGGTTTGGATAGGTACAGAACACCAAAATCACAAAAAAACGAAAAAAAATTTTACTGTGCCAAAAATTGATTAACGAAAATAGTTAGTAATAAATACAATACTTACATCGTTTGTTTTCAAAAGAAAACGAGTTCTTCAATATTCAATTTTATAAAATGTGCTTCATTTTTTGCTACATCAAGGTTTGAAATTATGCTTGAATTAGCTTTATTGTTTATGGGGAGAAGGAGGGGGTGTCGGTGAACGAATGCATCGAAAAATTGGTATGAAACAAGCACGAATTTTCGGTTTAAGTTTTTGTACAAAACCCCGAATCACATTTTTAACAAACTTTCGTTACCTTTAAAAAAAAGTCACAAAAGCAAACTTTTCCAGTATAGGATCTTTTTTTAAATGGTACGAAAAGAACCTACCATTTAAAGAGTGTTTGTCAATTCATGTGGTGGTTGGTGGTATACCGATGAAAAGTGTTCAATGAACGCGGAAACACCTCGAAAGACTGGTTCGAAAAATAATCATCGTATAGGAAAACTACAAAAAGAAAGAGAGAAAAAAGAGAACCCGTTTATACGCGAGACGTGAAAATTATTCAATGTGGTTTACGACTTGTTTACGTGATTTGAATTCTGAGCATCTTAGATGTTACAAAGAAGCGATATTTTTTATACTTAGAGCTTCGAATGTTGTAATCTGTTTGTTTTCTTTTTCTTTCTTTTTCTTTCAATAAAACAAATTTCTTGTATTTAGAGATGAAATATTAAAGAGTATTCCTGGAAGTTGTTTGTAAATTTGCGGACAAATTAAGGAATCGATGTAATTATACGAATACTTAATTCGAAAGATTTTCCAATTTTAGCGAGTAATTTGGGCGTTTTAATCTGATAAATGTTCGAATCGTACGAAGTACATTCGACGACAATGAACATTTCACTGGTTTAGAGACGATGAAGTTGCCTATCTTAATGCCTCGAGTATTTGAAAGAATTACGAAATAATTAAACGACTAACTTGTCTTATTCGTACTGGTGGCTTTGATATGAATCATCTCGTTTACATTGTTATTAATTCTTTCTTCAGAGTGGGTACAGCTTTTAGAGAAAAATTAACGACTGTAATAATTAAGCATGTATCATATTTTGAAAAGAATTCATGTGTTTCGAATTACATACGTATTTCATTTATATTCCTCTCGCAGGTAGAATGGTTTTCATAACTTCATAATTTGAAATTTCTCGTAAAAAAATTGCTATAATAACGATTTTTTTTTGTATTTTTTCAGCTCAGCCAACCGTTGGCAAGATTTTCGCGAAAAATTATTGCAAACGGATTGCAAATCTTGGAATATTTTAGTTTTTCCAATATCGCCGACGACGCATCATGGAGGCTGTACCGACGCAATATGAACTCAACCCAGGTAAATTTCTTCTAATTTTATATCACTACTTTCTGAAAAAAAAAACATACCCAGATTTTGGGTTTGACCAAATCTAAGGAGGCGATTCATTTCAAGTTGGAGATGTCCCATAGAAAATTTTAGAATCCTAGCTCAAAGAGGGACGAACCAAAAAGTACTCAAAGTGGGGTAATTTTTGAAAAAACCGCAGTTTTTGCTCTTTTTGGGTAGTGTCACTTGCGTGGTACCTTGATCACCCCCTACCCCGAAAAAACTCAGTTGGATGCTACTTACTTACCTCTATCACGGGTTGAAAAGCTGTAGATCGCTGAAAAATCGAGATTTTTGAATTACAAAAAAGAAATACCCTCCACTTGGTACTAAAACTGGACCTAAATAGCCCATATTGATGCAAAAAATCGTTTCGATTGAAAAAATTGAAATTTTTTTTGTGGTGTGGTCAACTTTCGATCTTTGTAAAAAATTGATTTTCAATATGAAAATTTTTGGAAATTTCGATTTTTCCGAAAATTCTAAGTTGGCAACACTACAATGAAAAATTTTCAATTTTTTTAATCGAAATATTTTTTTGTATCAATATAGGCACTTTTTGGGTCCAGTTTTGGTGCCAGTACCAAACGAAGGGTATTTCATTTTTTGTAATTCAAAAATCTTGGTTTTTCAGTGATTTGCAATTTTTCAACTGCCTAGTAAAGAACAAATAAGTGGTTTACAATTTCAAGATCTATTGGCTAGCGAGATGTAGGAACTCGAATTGCATTTTTGTTGTTGGGGCGGGGGGAGTGGGAGAGAGATACCACGTAGACCACTTATCCAAAAGTGGCAAAACGACGTTTTTTTTCGAAAGTGCCCCACTTTAAACACTTCCAGCTCCATTCCCTTTTGAGCTAGAAATTTAAAATTTTCTATGGTGGATAGGTAACCAATTGAAAATGAACCACCCCTTTGGATTTCGTCAAAATCTGAGGATATTTTTTTCGATACACCCTAAATGTACGAGTATTTTCGATAGAATCTATTTGTTTAATTTCGGAATGGCAATCAGATTTCTTGTTATTAAGTACTTACGTATCGCGTATGTCTATAATTGTGGTTTTTTTCGCTATTTCAGATACAGTTCCAGAAAGTCAAAACTTGTTCCTGATATCGAGTAAGTTGAAGTTAACTGAAATTTCTGTATACGCTATTTGTATTGTTTTTTTTAACTCTCAAGTCCTAATTTATCATTTTCGAAGAGTGCCTCCCAAGTATCTTAATTCGTTGACGAATTCTCACCGTGATAATTGTTTATTGCGCAGGTAAAGAAGTAGATACATGGTTTCTAATGAGCAGTCCTCTACCAGTGCTCGGTGTAGTCGCTTTATATCTTTTATTCGTGACGAAATATGGTCCAGAGTTCATGAAGGATCGCAAACCTTTGAATATCAAATTCATTATACTCGTGTACAATTTATATCAGACTATTTACAACGCTTTTATTGTATCTAAAGTGAGTACCGCTGATTTTTCTTCGATACTTATCGATATTTATCAATGATTGAACCGGCACGACGCGGCGATATACGATACTTTTTGAATGTGTACCAGTAGAAGTAGAAAAAATTACACGAGATGTGAATCATTATACCAAACCACAAGTGTGGAAAACGTCATCAGTCAGCCATTCTAATCAGTATGTTCGTACCTTGACGTATTTCTAAAATTACCAAATGTCTTAGTATTCGATATCAGAGATCATCGGTTGATTGAAAGTGATTTTCGAGCGTTTGTTTATCAAATATGGAAATTCGACCTTTATTCGATTATTCGGTATTGTTTTCAAATAACACGCCTTTTTATTGGTGGGATATTTTCGTAGGATTTTTGAATACACGCGACGTCGAAAAACAGCTGCGACTCTGGTTATCTCGAGAGATCTTTGAGTAGGTTGAGTAAGCGTATGTATCTCCTATCTGTACATAAAGACCTATATAGGTATAAGATTTCAGTGACGATAGCGATTGAATAAGATTATATTACCTGAACGATATTTACGTCAGTTGTCTGGAGAAGTTTTTGTATAGCTTCAAAATCAATCTGCGAATAATTTACAAAAATGTTGAAAATTGTAAAATTTTTACCTGTTTAAATAGAAATATTCTTTTTTTTGGTACCTATAAATTTTCTCATAACTATGCGTAAGTTTGGAGCTTGCTGATGATGGTGAAATCCTATCGTAAAATCTTGTCTGAAAGTCCCTATACGTAGGTACTCGTAAAAAATCAAAATGACTAAGGACTCCGGTGTGTTGAATGCAGTCACTTATGAAAAAAGTACCAGTTATTTATTAATTTAATGGAAATGTTTCCCCTTCGTTTGAATTTATTGAAAAAAATTACCCATCGTGTATTTTTTAAATATTAAACTGACTGAGAAGAAGCGGAAATCTCCAGTATGGAAATTAAAACCCATTCGTTGAAATTACCCCTCCGTCTTCATCGAATCAAGATTTATTGCCAATACCTTGGAGCACCTGAAAGGTGGTTTTGTAATAAATCTGCCTACCTAAGATGCATAAGGAACTGCCGATGACTGAAAAATAGCCCTAATACTTGCAAATCCCACTACGGCCACTTTTTATTATTGTGCGAAACATCCTGTAGACGCGACTTGGTAAATTGATCTATAACAACTTCTGGTCACTAGGAAATAAGTAGCTACAATGCAAATGGTTTAACCAAGTTCAAACACCATCACTTCCGAGTGCCGTATATTCCGTATCCGAGATCGCAGATCATACGCAAGGTGTTCTAGTCTCGCGTACTCAACACGCGTATCTATTTTTTAAAAGGAAAAATGTAGAAAAAAACAGTGTAAACGGGAAATCGCGAGACCTTGGATAAAGCTCACAGTATAACTTTCTCATTTACAACAATTCCCACGTGACTAGGTATTCGTACGCTAAATGAAAAAAGAGACCTCAAGGTTTTGTTCTTACGTTTAATTACTCTGGGCAAACGTTACGAATTAATAAAGTATCGCGTTGATGCAACCGATCTCACTCTCGTTCATACGCAAGCATCGCAAATCTTTAATAGGATTTTTTTTTTGCTGCTGTACAACAATGCACGTTTCGTATATTACGATAGATCGTAAAGCCAAATGACTTCGAATAGGTAATTAACATGCTGGCCAAATACGAGATGTGCCTGTATTAGGTTGACTGACACGGTATACTGGTTTTGTTACTTTGTATATTTGACCCAAAGGCTTTTTGGGTTAGGTACCAAAACAATTAAGTTTATGCTATTCGTAATGGCAATTTTTGAGCGATTTTTTATTTTTAGATGGCGAAAGGAAGCTATCTGCTAATACGAAAATATGCAGGCATCGTAATTGGTTACCTTTTCAGTGAATTGATTACTATTTTCTCAAAAAGTTGATTAAAGTTATTTTTTTCATGAATTTCAAGTTTTTAAAAAAATCAATAAAAAATTTTTTTTTAATTCCAAGTTGATTTTTAAAAAATTTTGTAATTTTTTTTCGTGTTAATGCGTGGTTATAATTTAGTCCTTTCAAAAAATGTTGAAAACTTCAATCAGGATTGGTTGCAAAAATATAAAATTAGAAATCAGCTTGAATTTTCATAAAAATCAATAAAAACATCGTCAAAAAGGTAAAAAAATCATATAAGGCTTCAAAAATCTCGTAAAAATGGTAGAAATATTCCTAAAATCGTTGTAAATGTTATAAAAAGTGCTCGAAATGCCATAAAAAACGTTTCAATATTCACAAATTTTCATAAAAAATAACGCAAAAAATTATTTTAAAAATCATGAAAATTTTGGAGAATTTGAATATTTAGAAAGTTTTTACGAAACTTTCGACGACTTTCATATTTTTCTGATCATTTTTGTCATATTTCAAATGATTTTTATGAAAAATTTAACAAACTTTACATTTTCGACAATTTTATTATTTTTTAGACTGTTCTTACGAATTTCCGACCATTTTCATAATTTTATGTTCGATATAATCATATTTCAAGTGATCAAGAAATTTTTAACGATTTTTACAATGTTTGAACCACTTTTACAATCTGAAATTTTCCAACTTCAAAAAGTCGTCCAAGGTAACAAAATTTCGCGACGCCAAAAAGTAACGCAAACATTTTTCTGAGCCCCTCCTTCCCCTCAACCAATACGACATAATTATTATCCTTAATAAAAATCATGAAAATTATTGTTTAGTTTGAGTATGCAAAATTCAGGTTTTCTCGTCATTTTTTTCATAACTGTCGAAGATTTATTGTGTGAACTTGGAATCTGTATTAATAAAGAACACGTGGATTTCGTTTGAGTGAATTGTTCACGAACGAATGAATCATTTTGTTCCATGTTTTCGATTTTAAAAAAATGATTCAAAATTCGTGTGCTTGGGATTTTTTAAAAGTAGTTCGCATGCATTTTTTGCAAATAACCTCTAGTCGTATTATTTTTATTCGATTTCTTTACAAAAAGTTTATTCTATGGTTAAATTTCTGTATTGACGGAGCATTTTTATAGCTGTGAGGATACGAACTGAGACAATAAATCAATCGTTCGAAAATGAATTATTGATTTACTCATTCCGGAAAATGAATGACTTGGTGGAGAAACTCGAGAGCGATTTCCAAGAAAACAACTCTCAATTTTTTTGTTATTTTTGAACGGTACTAATTAGAAACTAAATTACTTATATCTTTAATTTTTGAATTAATTCTTTTAGATATAGGTATTGTTGAAGTCGTTTACGAATAATGACTCTCTGAAAATTGTTGCCTAATGGGATGTGACTTTTATCGCGATGACTTATTCACTCGTTTTTTCAATTTTGGTAGAATATAATACTAGGACTTATTTTTTCTAATGATTAGAAAAATGTATTACTCAAGACAGAAACGAGATATGGGAGATCGGATTTAAATTTTTGGAGTTTAGGGCTTACATTCAAACGTCCTTTTTTTAAATGAGCGGATCCCCTCCTTCAGAACAATTAATATTTGGCAGGTCAAGTTGTTGTTTGTGCGATACGCTCACAGCTTCATTTGAAATTGGAGTTGTATTATAAAAATTTCGAAATAATTTTCTAGAAATAAAATTGTTGGAAAATTATTCTTGTCGAATTGTAATTTTCAAGTTTCATCGACAACAATTTTACAACATTTTGTAAAGAAAATACAATTTTCGAATTTTGTTAGAAAATAATTTTTTTAACAATTTATTTTCTATAGGTACCCAATTTCTTAAATATTAATTTTGATTTTTTCAAAAAAGGCAATTTTTTTAGAGATCATATTCAACAATTTTTTGAAACTGAATTTCGATTCCAAAAAAATGAAATATGATTTTTTTCGACTCAAGTTTTTTTTCAAAATTCAGGGTTTTCAAATTTTGTCGTTGTGGATTATAGGTCCCTAAGCTCCCCTGTTAATAAGTTACTGGGTGAATAGTTTTACCCCGAGTTGATAAGTGGCATTAGGAGTCCCAAAACTGAAAAATGAAAGCCAAATATCAAACTCGAGTTGATATTTTGAGGTTATTGTACTTCCTTTTATCAATTTTCACCGCCTTTCTTTTCGTCAACGAGTTTTCTCCGCTGCATTAAAGTTCAAGTAGGTATGTAAAAAGTAGTCTTGTTAGTGCTGCATACACTTGCATCTGTGTGCAGACTAATTTTAGCACCTTTCGAAAAAAAATATTCAAGTTCGTTTCGGCTATCTTCGTGTTTATTCGACATCTCTCTGGACTTGGATTTTCATTTTTTACGCGGACTTCGGATTTTTTAGGCTGTTTTTTTTTTTGATCTTGTTCGATAATCAAGTTAAAATTTAATTTTTTTTCATCACCAACATTAAAACAAACAACTCGAGAATATGAAAAAACAATTT
>FIZU01047324.1:0-11880 GCA_900064475.1 Pseudococcus longispinus
CCCAAAATGGCGTCATTCGGGTATTTTAAAAGAAAATTGAAAGAAAGGGGAAAAAATGAACGAATTTGATCTGAATGCAGGTTGATGGTGTATTTTGGTGTCATTGATGATATATTATAAGAAAAAATTTTTCGACCAGAAATAACCTAGTTGAGGGAGGAAAACGTTTTAAAAAATCGGGTTTTTGAAGATTTAGGTATGACCCCCCCTTTGACAAAAATCCGAAAAAATTCTGAGTAGTGTAAAATGGTCTGGAAAAAGAGAAAAAAAAATTTCTAGACTGCCCGCACCAAAAGTGTGCTCCCCAAGGCAATTCGAAGTGTAAAAGTTGATTTCAAGGTCATTGTAGGGATCGAAAAAAATTAAAAAAATTTCAGAACATTACCCTTAAGTACCTCCCCCACACCAGAGCCTTTGTATACTAAATAAAAATGTTCGAATTTGTATGGAAATTGATTGAAAATGATGTAAGAAGTGTAATTTTTTGGGTATTTGAACCGATTTTTGTCAAATTTTCAGTGATTCTCGCAGAGTTTGTAAAAGAGTCTTTAATTTTGAGACGACGAAAATGGCCCTTGACCCAAATTCAGTCGATCGGGGTCTTACATGTTATTCCCTCAAAATGTTTGTCCTAGGACGAATTTAATACCTGTCAAGCTAGAGGAATGAGTCTTGAAAAAAGCTCAAATTTTTTTTCTATCAAGTACATACGAGTAGATATAAGTGATGGGTCACTTGAGAATGTTTTTTTTTCAATATTGATGGGAACACTGAAAGAAATATATGTTATACCTGAGGGTACTTTATGGCAAAATTTTGAAAACGTTCAGATATATGCCATCTTAGAAATTTTTTTGACGATTTTTTGAAAATTTCAAAGTCCAAAAATACTAAGAAACTATTATTTGAATTTTTTGAAAAAATGTTCATACATGTACCCACATACATGCCCAACTGCCCATAATTCGTGAACATTTCAAAATTTTTCAATCACCTCCTCCAAAGTTATCGCGGATCGAACTTTCAATACCTATATAGGTGGTGATAATTTGGTAAAGGATAGAAGTGCGGAGTAAAAAATTTGTTTCACAATCTAACAAGTATTTTTTGTTGGTAACACTGTCGCATATGCGGTGGTCCATTCACCAACTTTCGAAATAAGGTTTATGGAAAGAAATGAAGCTAATATCGAGGACCTACTTATCGATAATTCAGTATGCATCGATATTCAGCTACTTTGCAAAATTTTACGATTAGTACGAAGAGAAAACGTAAAATTGGCGTTGTTGAAGGGCTAAGAATCGATCATTTCCGACCAAATTCCAATTTTTTCGGCTTTTCGCAGAGTGACGAGTGAGGAATTGGTAATTTGAAATTCTTGGAATTATCATCCAAAGGAATGTCTGATCTTTTTCTGACTGTAGTTCGATAGAATTAAGATAATAATATTAGTACTTAGTGAACTTCTAGGTCGAGTTAGACATGAATGATTGATTTTAATTGTTTGATTTATCGATTATTCGATTAGATATATGAAAAATGTTGATGAATCTGTGACACATGCTTAATTTTTTTTAGATGATATCAACTGGAGTGTTTTGTCGCGGTGTCAGGCATATTGCGGTGTTGAAAAAAATCGGTGAGTACTTACTTCTTTCCTACATTGCATGCTTTCCTACTGCTCGGATGCATTGCTATTGATACTTCTAGCTAACTAATGACTGAAAATAACCCCATCGCTTCATTCAGCACCCTTCTTCCCTGTACTTCTCCAACAATCGAATTTTTCTCTCGAATTGGCGTTGTAATTCACCCGAGCCGAAATTAATTCCATTTCCAAGGCCCTTGAACTTGTAAGGCTGATTTCTCGTCGATCTAATTTTCTCTCGTTTAAAAACGCAGACATTTTTCCATCTTGTTTTTATCGTTTTCGATTACTATAAATAACAAATCGGTATTTTCAGGCGCGTTTCGTGATTAAACGGTACATAAACGAATCTGGCGCGCCGTAATTGCATTAGCCGGTAATAAATTTACATGCGTGAAAAAAAAAATCCTCGCGAATGCCGATGTTTTTCCGCCGACTCTTCACTCCCTCAACGCGGAGTTTGTATTTGACAGGAAAATCGAATTAGGGGTAAAAATGAAAATTTCGTTGTGAGCCGAAATGTACCTACGACTACGTAGTCTGTGTGTGTTTTTTTTACAGGATGAAATTTCGTAATAAAACTTTGTAAAAATTTTCACCATAGAATCGAGCACACGAGTATGTTGCTGCGCGAGTGTTAAAAAGTTGTGATGGCTATTCCCTTGTTAAGCTTGCTTTTTGCCCGGCTGTACGTATAATATTTCCAGCAATTCGTAACATTTACTGACAAACGAGCGTATATACGTATCTACGACGACGAATCGTGTTTCCACGCAGTTTATTTAATCAACGAAACGAATGTTTACATCTTCGTGTGCACTGTGTGGAGTACAACTGTACGCTAGATACATGTACCGAAGACGAGAAACTTGTAAAAACACAATGGCGGAGATATTTTTCTTAGCAGCGTGCATTATACCCCCTTGTAATACCGTACTGATGGAAATTACCGCGAGCTCTCTTCCACACAGTCGACTATTCGTCCATACTACGACTTTTATCTGTCTCGCTAAATGTAGCTCGTTATCGTAATTACATTCGTAATGGGTTTCAAAAAAGAAAAAGTGTTGAATTTGACCCCGGATGGCTTTTTCAGACCGGCTGGGTGGAATTTTGCCGGCTGAGTGAGTGTCTAGGTTTGATGTCACGTTGTCAAAAGAAGCTGGATTGAGAGATTATTCGCAGAACCGAAGCTAGAAGGATTTATTTCGGTCTATGAATAATGTTCGAGTTTATTGGACATGAAAATATGGCTGGTCAGTTTTGTACATTGTGTGCCCTTTGCCTTCTTGATTTATTTATTTTAGGTGTTTTCGGTGACATTTTTTGCTTTGGTTCAATTCCTAAATAGCTCGCGAGAATGTGTGGGTATAAAATTTATCCTATGTTTCATAGTTTAATGGGTAGTATGAATATGGCGGGAAATTTTTGTTAAACGTTTGAAAACTTATGAATTTCAAAAAGACATATCCACGTACCGATATGTCCGCTTGAAGAGTGAATTTATTTTTCAGCTTATTTCATGTACCTAACATTTTTTTAAATTCCAAAATACCTCTCAATTCTTGAAAAATAGCAATATGAAATCAAGGTTGCTCAATTTTCCTGAAATTTCAGTATATGAGAGATATCGACTTGAAACTAGCCCAGACATTATTTTTGGGCTCCTAGTTCATCTTGAAGAGGTTGAGAGTTCTCAAAATGTCGTCATTTGGGTATTTTTGGAAAAAAGAGAAAAAACGAACGAATTTTGTCCAAATGCTGGTTGATGGTGTATTTTGGTGTCAATAATGATATAATTCAAGAGAAAAAATTTTCGATCAGAAATGACCCATTCAAGGAGGAAAAATGGACGAAAAAAACAGTTTTTTGCATTTTTGAAGACGACGCACCACGATATCGAGTTCTACAAAAATATAGGATTGTAAATCTAGACTAACTACACAATGTATATTTTTTTCAGAATTGCGCCTCTGGAAGGGGTTACCAAAATGGTCCTCGGAAAGCTTAAAATGTCCATTTGACCTCGAAAAATTCTCGACATTTTTTTCAAAAAATTCCAAAAATCACCCTTGATATTATCTACCAGTCTTGCAAGTTTGAAAAGATTCGGTTGAAAATTGTCAAAAATGGAAATTTTTAACGAAAATCCACATTTAACCACCCGGAAGGGGTAAGGGTTGAGATATCTAGCTAAAAATTTAATCATGGGGTTAAGTCACTTAGTCTACAGTCCAACTGGCAAAAAGTGCACTAGAAATTGAATTTGCGGCTGATTTGGATTTTCGTGGTGGCACAATGGGGGGCTGGAGCCTAAAAATCCTCAATTTTCAAAGTGGCTCCGAACCAAAAATTTTTTTACAGTTTGGTAGCAGACACTTCCCTCACTCCGAATATATATATTTATTTCATGTGACCAGTGGCACAATGGGACGCTAGTGCTCCCTAAATGCGATTTTTATCCAAATTTGGCCATTTTTGATACAAAAATGATTGCGTATGCGCCATACCATCGGGGGCCCCAAAAAAAACACATCCGAAACATAAATGGGTTTATTTCGCACCCATTGAGCCAAAGTTTACGAAAAACTGTTGGCACAATAGGGCGCAGTTGAATTTCAAAGTCCAGTTGAATTTCAAAGTCGCGCCCCCCACTAATTTCAAGTAAAAATGAACTCTCCTAAAAAGTTTCAAAAGTTACCTTGCGACTTATCAAAATGGGTTGAAATTTCGTTAGGATTTCAAAAATCACGACCAAATTTTTTTGGGTCATTTTTTTGAGAATTTGGGCCCAAAATTCAATTGATTTTCGGATATTAGCGAAAAATTGCAGTGCGACCTATTAAAATGACTTGAAATTTTTTTCCGAACAATTTTTGAAAATTTGGGGCCCTAAAATGGGTCAATTTTCGGATATTATTGAAAAATTACCGTGTGACCTATTAAAATGGGTTAAAATGTCGTCAAAAATTCAAAAATCACCATCAACATTTTTTTCAAGCAACTTATGAGAATTTTTTTTGAACTTGGCAAATTTTGGAAATTCTTCACTTTTTGAAGTTGTAAAAATTTTAGTTATTTCAACATTCGACTTTTAGATATTTCATCTAGCTGGATAACATTTTTTTATCTAATTTTTCAATGTTTTGTTTAACTATTGAAAAATTTTATACAATATTTTTTTAATTTAACAAAACGTATTGTTATCATTAATGATTTTTTAGACTTGAAATAAATTTTAGAGATTCGGTGTACTATGTTTTCTGGCTGGGGCTTATAAAATCGGTTCATTTTAGGGCTTCAAACTCTCGAAAGTTGTTCGAAAAAAATGTTGATCTTGATTTTTGAATTTTTGGCGAACTTTTAATCCATTTTAATAGGTCACACGGTACTATTTCGATAATATCCGAAAATCGACTTATTTTAGGGCTTCAAATTCTCAAAAATTACTAGAAAAAAATTTTGATCGTGATTTTTGGGCTTTTGGCGAATTTTTGATCCATTTTAATAGGTAACGCAGTAATGTTTGTAAAAAAAGGTTCAAAAGATGAAATTTCCTAATTTTTTCCAAAATTTCAACTTTCAAGGGGTTCAGACAACGCCTCGGCTCCCTCGCCTCTAATACGCCACGATTTTCATGACCGTTTCGTAGAAATTTAATTCTTTGAAAAATATGGCATTGGCGTAGTAGTGTTTACAATTTCTCAAATTAAACTTTTTCTGTGGCTAAAGAAAACTTTGATCCTTGTCCTCACCCTCATCCATTTCCAATGTCACTTCCAATTATAAAAAGCAAAATGGCAGAATGTTGCAGAAAAGTAATTCAAGTGTATGGAAAAAATTGAAATTTGTGGAGATGATTGATTGAATAAAGTAGATTTACACTTTTTTTTAGCCGTCTCCCTATTTTGAAGGAGGTACGGAATTTCCCAATTTGCAGCTTCTTCAAAAATAGGAGTATGGGTATAACTTTGTCTTTCTATTCTCAGCCAATGATTTCATCAACGAGATCCCACCACATAAATCTAAAATTTCATTATAATCTGGCGCACGAAAGAAGCACACCTCTCAAACTGAAAAGTTTCAGTTGAGGTGCCCTCACATTTAAAATCGAACGAAGAAAATTTTTTCAGAAACACTCGATAAAATTCTAGATTTATTCTAAAATCTTGAGAAAAAGCCATTTTACCATTCTCAATGGAATGTAACCTTTTAAATGAAATTCTAACATAATTTTCTTATATTTTAACTATTTTTACAATTCAATAAATTGTTTTTCAATTTAGAGGAACCTCTACATTTTAATGATGCGGTGGGCGAAACTTAAATATTCGGCCACAAAACATAAACTTTTTGGTTTGAGAGGTATGCTTCTTTCGTGCGCCAGACTATAAATAATTTGTTTTGTTTTCCCTCTTGTTCAAATTTTGTAATTGTTACAAATGTTTTGTTTTTTGTCAACCTTCCTTATTTTGACCGATTTTTAATAGGTAAATTTACCCAATTTTTGTGAAATGCTGAATTTCATTGATTGTTTTTTGTGTTTTTTTACTTACTCGATTCACTCCGGAATATAAAAATAAAATTTCCCAATATCTGTCAGTGCCAATTGCGCTGTCTTTGTTTCTGTCTATTATAGCATGTTTAGATGGCCAATAGATTTACAAACAGAAACAACATGAAACAGTTTCTTTAGCGAATGTTTTTTATGCATTTAGGATGAGTGTATCTTCTCTTCTTAAGTGTAATAATTCCGTGTGCATTAATTTTTGATGAAAAATGCCTGTCACGACTTTTTATTTATTGAAATCGAACATTTCCGATTTTCTTTCATATTTCAAATCAGCTAATAAAATAACTTTCAAATTACGATTCAGGTTTATCCTCGGACTCTCGTTCATTCTGCATTAAAATATTTATATATGTATAATGAATTTAATCTATGTTTCGCGAGTTTCCAAAAAGATGATTTAAAGGAACTTATGAAATTTTAAGTTTACTTTGCCTTTAATGAAGTTTAGGTTTTAAATCTTGAAAAGATAGTAAACGAATTAGATAGACTTACACTTTATCTAATTTGTTAAGAGCGTTTACGTTTTATTATGAAAGCTGCTCTCTATCGTAAGCTACATAATTAATTTTCCACCTTCTCTTATTAAAACTTCTTCACCGAGTACAAAAAATACCTATGATCTCGACTAAAATTATAACTTTATGAATTCAATTCTACACTAAGCGTCGAAAAAGCTTGTTTGACGTGAAAATAATTATACACGCGAATACGTAGCTGTATGCTGGGTACCTATACATAACGTTTCGAGTCGCGTCGTCCTGAAAATATGTTAAATTCTGTGTTATTCCAACGTAAACTCGAGCAAATAAATGCCTATAAGAAACCACCCAAGGAAAAAAAATACTTACATTCGAATTTAGACTACGTACGTACGAGAAACGCAGGCCTTGTAATTGTTTCTTATAATATAAAACAAATACTTGTAGAAGTTTTCGGTTCATTCATTAAGTATACGTATTCATTTTGAGTTCCATTAAGAGAGAGTTTATTTTTATTTCGAGAAATATGCTGTTGAACAATGTGTGGTTTTTTTTGCCGAGTCGAAACGTACGTACAAGTTGCGAGTTCTGTTCTTTCAAAAACAAACAGAAAACTCCGAAAATCTCGGTTTTCGTAATAATAATGGTAAATTTTTAATGTAAATTAAATAAACGACGCGACGCTTTTATTTTTACAATTTAGCTAAAAAGTTGCTCTCTCGTCCCATTTCGCGTGTCCAATTTCTTTTCGTGTACTCTTTGCCACATAATCCGACTGTTATGGAGGGTTAGTTTCACGCGTGTGGAAAAAAAATACAGCATCTCTTATTTACTCGACGAGAATAATTCAACTGATATGTTTTGTAGTGCTCGTCACGCTTTATGAAAAAGGTCATATACCGAGATTTTATCCAAATGTATCAAAAGTAAGCGCAAAGGGGAATGGGAAAATTTTGCGTATTGCTCATGACCTAGTTAGCCAGTGTTTTTCAGCATATATTATGGAAGTATAGTTTTCGGAGGGATAGACATGTGAGAATTGTAGAGTAACAAAGTTTAGATGTAGTACGAAAAAATTGGGTGATTTTTAGAGTTTTGAAAGTTTCGTCGAGATATTTTTTCGTTGCCCTACATTTTCTTTCTTTTTTTCTTTTATTTGTGAAATTTTTGAGATATGCTTATTAGAGCAGGTTGGCTAGTTTTCAGGATGTAAGAATAAAAAGAGTGTCCTTGGTGAAAAAATTCGGGCAATCATTTGATGAAATATAATGAACAAGTGTTTAAAAAGCGTATTTGTTGAATCAAAAATAGGTATGTGAATCATTCGCAATCAAATTACAGAGCAGCTGGAAAATAAAAATACTTATTAGTTGAAAAGAATCATTAAAAATTGTCTCATAAAATAAAAATTTCGAATGGGTAGGTACCAGTTTTGAGAAAAAATGATGAAATGCTTTTTTGATTTTTTTAATGATTGAATCTGAGAACCTTGTGATATTTGAACTATGAAAAAAATGTTTAATCAACCAGCTGCTTACCTTTGAAATTGAAAAGCAAATAGGTACCTACTCATTCAAATAAAATTAAGAATGAAATTCCACCTTTGAAACTCAAAATCTCACATAAGAGATAGGACAACATCAAAATTGCTTACATTCATTTTCCTGTGGGAGAGTGGCTACGTACAAATTGAAAAAAAAACAACTTTCAAATCCTCATCCCTCAAAAATGAATTTCTTCCCCCTCAAATTTTTTATAACTGTAATCTGGATAAAAAGTTCAAAATTTCGAGTTTGGAATTCAGATATTTCAGGGCTTTGAATGACTCAGAATTGAAAATTTTCATAGTTTTATGAAATAAGAAACTAGGTAAATGAAAAGATTGTAAAAGAATTTTCGATTTATTGAATTGAAAATTCGAAGAGGAATCAGCTTTCAAAATTTTTCTGACTTCCAACAACAATTTTTCGAAAAATTATGTTATATTTAATTTGAAGGAATAGGTAAAATTTTCTCAAATTCTAATTCGTATATTTTTGGTAATTTTGAGGAAGTAATTTTCAATTGTTGCAATATCAGTCCAATTTTAGCTCCATAGCTATTTGTAAACATCCCCAACATCTTCACAACCTTTTGCCCAAATTTTTCACCTTTGATTCTTCTGTTTCGATCAAGGTAAGGGTGAATTTCTTGGTCCATTTCTTGCAAGAAACTTAAGGGTAAAATGGGACAAAAAATTTCACCTTGACTTTTATTTTGATGCAGGAATCGTTGTTTTTCAAAAAACTTGAATTGACTTCGAAAGCTGATTTCCTGTATGACTTCTCATTGAAGTAAATCGAATACCTAGTTCAATCTTTGAATTTTTTATTTAATCAATTTTCAATTCAAAACCTTTTGACATTGAGGGAATAGTATCCAAAAACTATAGAAATAATTTAATAAGGGTTTTAAAAAATTTTCATTCTCAAAAAAAGAACTCTGTCTACCACCAAAAAAGGAGATGCGAACTAAGATGGGCAAAATTTGAAAAATCCATTTTTTGTTGAGCATTTTGAGCTATACGAAAACGAAATGTGCTATCAATGTTTTGCGTAATTCTGAAATTGAAGGAGCAACAGTCATTTAAAAGTTAAAAAGAAGCATAAGTTCTCGAAATTTAACTTCCTTTTCAGAATTTTTTCGAAATGGTCTTCCATGTTTTCAATTTTGAAGCTGGGCAAAACATTATAAGCTCATTTTGTAGAGCTTAAAAAGCTCAACAAAAAATGACTCTTTTAAAACTTTGCCAACTTGCGAATTGAAGAAGTTATGAAGTCTACAAATTTTCAAATCACTGTGGCTCCTTCAATTTTAGAGTTAAACAAAATATAAATATAACCCATTTTGTAGAACTTGAAAAGTCTCACAAAAAAGTTTCGAAAAATATTTGTCTATCTATATTATCAGCGGAGTTATGACGTTCTAAAAAAATTATTTCAGCTGGATGCCTAACTTTGTCCCTTCAAATCTTAGGGTTGGCAAACATGCATACATTTGTGCGGTTTGGGCTGCTGCATTTCTATTTTGAAGGCGGTGCACTCCTAATGGAACACACTGTACGAGTTCAAAAAGTTCAAAACGAGTTATTTTTAGTCAATTTTTCAATCCATTTTGTTTTCAGTAGATATAGGTAGGCACATTTCCAGGAATATGAAAAAATTTCGATTTGATCCAGGATTTTTCCTTTCAGACCCCGAATCGTCGAAAGAAAATACTATTTTTTTCATCGAATTGGAAAAAAAAATCGTTAACACAAAATAAAATGAAAAAAAAACAACAAAAGTACATATAAGGTTTCTACGAAGAAAATTCCAGCAAAACCCTTTCACATTTTGCTAGCTACTCCGTCGCTGAGGGAACGGTCGGTCGTAAATTCGTGTTTACGAAACAGAGTATTACGACGACCGACGAGTACAAGTACGAGTATTTTGAATAAAACGCAAAGTCTTGTGCGCAGCTTTAAAGTGCAATGATCTTGGTATACATGTTTAAATCATGTATCAAATTTAATGACGCTATTTTTTGCTGTACTCGAACCGCGCTATATAAGTATACGATTTTCATTGCACAATAAAACAACGCACAACGGCAACGTTACAAGAAAAACAAGATTATCTGATAATATAATTCTGATTATGTACTATCCGGACCCTTTTTCCATTCACATGTACTATATGGGGCTACATACGATGTCTGCGGGAGAGACATAGAGGGATGGAGAGAGGAAAACATGAGAGAGTACGAATGTATAGAGCTCGACACGGCGGACGCGACTCGCCGGTTGCCATTTTCGCATTACAAATCATTTTCAAGATGTTAAAATATTCTCAAAGACGAGTACAAATTTGTAATTTGCATTCGGTATGTGCGGCGTGGTACTTGAAAATGCCACGCAAACTGTTCCACATAAATTTACGAGTTGATGAGGTTCCCTTTCGGGTGCATGTCCATTCGATAATGAGCATATTTTTTCGTTGAAAGATCTGGCCAGGGTGGTGGGTGAAATTGGCCACAGGTTCGATTTTCTTTTCAATCCTCTGAGGTGATGTACTTTGATATGGAAATATTTTCGAAAAAGTTTAGACTCCTCATCGTGTCATTTTCTCTTTTCTTCTCTTCTAAAATTATGCATTTTTTATTGCATTATTTTCAATAATTTTTAATTTGAGTGAAAATGGAGGATATTTTTCGTGCTTTTGCACTAAGTGGCAACTTAACAAATATAATATAATTATCGGTATTGGACGGAATTTCCAGCTGAATTTTGAACAGAGTTTCCAGCTGAGTTCTGGATTGAACTTCAAAGGAAACTTTGAACAGAGCTTCTTTCTGTATCAATCCTTATAAAGTTGCTATCTACCTATATCATTCGCTTCCTTCAGGGTATTAATCACGATCCGGGCATGACCTTTATCATTGGTAGGTATCGCTGAACTGACGAAGTCGAATATCCTCGCACGTGTCTCCACGTTCAGTTGAAATATGCTCCAAAGTAGCAGAATAACTTTCGCGACTTGCTATAAATAATAGATGTATGTATTTTCAAACGTTGTTTTTTGTATCCAATATTGAACGTAAACTCGTTAATGCGTTTTTCTTCATTAACGTCTTCTTACCAATCATTTGGGATTTCTGACTCTCCCCATTTCGAACCTCCTGTCGAGATTCTCTTTGCCATACCTTTCTTTAAAGAATTTCTGTTCATCAAAGAACCCGGGCACAGAGTAAACAAATTTTTTGAATCTGAGTAGATTGTTGGGAAAATGGTTTAAATTTTATTTTCAAATAGGTGAAGTCCTAAGTTCATTAGTAATGCCTCGTAGGTAGATATTTGTTTTCTTGAGCAGAATTTTTGAAAAAAATCGCTTTAAAGTTACGTAGAATTTGAAATTCTCCTTGAATGTAGTACTATTTAAAAGCAGACATCTCAGTCTGTGGGATATCATTTCCATAGGGTGTTCTGGAAATCGTCTGCCAAACTTGAGATTTGGATATAACTGAGTACCACTAATAAAAAACTTCATGTACACTAAGTGTCTATCTCGATTTTGAAGGGGCAGTGGTTTACAAAAATTGCGTAATTCTGTCAAAACAATACATGAAACAGGTGTAACTTTTTGAGACGAACAAAAAAAGTT
>FIZU01047325.1:0-14855 GCA_900064475.1 Pseudococcus longispinus
CCACTGCAGAATAGAAAAAAAATTGTAGAACAAAAAATGATGAATTTTTAATACTTTACAACTTTTGTTTCAAGTTTTTTGTCGTATCGTGATTTTTTACTGCAACGTAATTTTTTTTTTGGGACACCCGGGTGAAAAAATTTGCTAAATTGACGATACGAAAAAAAGTTTCAAACAAAAGTTGTAGAGCGTTAAAAATAAGTCAACTTTTATTCCATAATTTTTTTTCTATCTTGAAGTGATAAAGAGCTGTTCTTCTTAAAATGAAAAAATTCCATCAATTTGAGCACAAATCGGTCACTATGTTATGCAAATTTGATTATTGTGGAATTTTCTAGTTGCTACAAGGAAATTAACTTCGAATTTGAGTTCAGAAGGTTTGAATTAGGTTAAAAAAAGGTCTTATACCCCAATTGGTTGAAGGTATAAGGGTTAGGAAATGAGAAATCGCGATTTAATGCCAAGTTCAACAAAAATTGGGAATTTCGCACTGAGTAAATTCTACAATTACAAGAATTCCTCATCTCCTATGTGGAAAGTAACTTCGAATTCGGGTTCAGGAGGTTCGAATTGTAATGAAGACATGTTTTTGACTTAATTGGTCACCCCTACAGGGCTCAAGAAATAAAAAATTGTTATTTTATCTCTGTTTTTACAAAAATTGATCATTTTCTCCAACACAAATTTTACGATTGCGTCACTTCTCTACTTTTAATCGGGAAAGTAACGACGGATTCGAATTAAGAAGGGTCGAATTATATATAGAAATGGTCCCAAACATACCCCTTCCTCCTCATTTGCCAAAATAAGGGTGTTTCCGCTCTTAAAACCCTCTCCTGCTGACCCCTTCAGGACAACTTTTGATTCCTAGCTTTTCATCTGATGGCTGGAAATTTTTCAAAAATGAATGTAAGAAAAACCACAATTTCTAATAAATTTTAAAATATTGTCCCTTTAATTTTGAAAATGGAATATGTATATGTGACGGCGCATAGAGAAAGGTACCTAAGGGTCAGGAGACCGATTTTTTTAAAATCGGGGTAAAAAATATCTAGAAATCAAATGGAAGTAGTTTCTGGCCTCTAACTTCATTTTTGGAGAATTTACAGCCGTTTGAAGTGAGTGAGGCACAGCTGAAATTTCAAAATTTTGAGTTCACTTATTATTCGTTCATTTCATGAAATA
Source organism: Pseudococcus longispinus (assembly GCA_900064475.1). NCBI lineage: Eukaryota > Metazoa > Arthropoda > Insecta > Hemiptera > Pseudococcidae > Pseudococcus > Pseudococcus longispinus. The sequence goes on from FIZU01047325.1 coordinate 1,186, forward strand.
TAAAATCATTAAAATGCATAAAATAATGCCTACTATTATGATTTTTTTTATGAAATCGGGGTAAAAGACATCAAGGAATTGAATGAACGTGGTTTCAGGTCCCTAACTTCATTTTTGACTGAGATACACCCGTTTGAATTGAATTAGGTACAGAAAAAGGTTCAAATCCTAAGTACTTTAAATCTATTCCATTTTTTCATGAGACTTTTGGAAGAAAATTGAATAAAAATCTACTTAATCGTTCAAAATGGAACTTGATTGCCCAAATAGTGGATTTCAGCACTATTTTCTGAGCTCTATATTGTATGTATCAAACATCATTACAGTTTACCCACTTATCGACATACGAACAGATCGGATGGGGTGAGACGAACGCAATATATCGTAAAGTATGGATACTCGGTGGCGATAGAAAAAGACAGAGAAAAAATACCGACTTGGTTACAAGGTCGGATTAAATTTGAATAAATCTCAATATTAAAGTCTCCTACAGTTGGAAAAAAAAACTATTAAAAACATCTATTAATATTTATATAATCGGTTTATTTGAATATTCGTAAATACGCAGGCGATGAGCTATTTAATGGTATAAAAAAATGTCGAGCGTGTGTAAGTGCCTATGCTATTGCTAGTATTTAAAAATGTAAAAGCAAAACTATCACGATGAGTCGATGATTCAACATTCAAAGCAGAATCTCGCATTCGCGATCGCGATGCCTTTGCCCTAGCCGAGTAATCTTGATAGAGCCGAGATAAGTCGACAGATGTTCGGCTCCTGGCTGCTGGTTTTTTTACGTGAAAATCTTTTTAGATATTTTCATCAAAAGACCAATGTCCGTTATTGCGTTTGCACCATGGTATTTGTTTCTAGACATACCAGTTTGAGCCTAGAAAGACTAGACGTAGAGGTCCTATAAAGTGAAACCAGAATTATACGCGATGTTTCATTACATAACGTAAATTATTATATTATTTATTGTACAAATGTATTTAAAACAAACTTGATTCTGAAACCTTTGGCGCGATCGTACGGTCTGAAAAAAGCTGAAAAAAAACGAGTAGTGGACAGTGACGTTTGAACAAAAGATTCCACCAGTGTCCGGTACGTGGTCGTGGTGCTGAATACGTACGTAAGACCAGTTTCTCTTTACAGGACGAATTATATTACCCCCGCGACACGTTTAGGGCGAGAGTTTTATAACGATTTTTACCCAAGTCCAGCTCCCTTATACAATCAGGATCTATTTTATACGTTTGTTTCAACTTCAATATCGCATAGTCTTGGGAATTTGGATAGTTTTCTCATCAAAAAATTATCTTGACTAGCTAAATCACCTATTTCTGGTTTAATATAAGGCGTTACGCCGGATGATCCGGTATTCGAACTTCGTACCGAGGGTTTATTTGCATATCGGACGAATTTTTAAATATCGAGCCCGTTGTGGTCCTGCGAAAGGTCACAAATACGTGAGTATTAATTGTGTGATTTTTTTTAAAGGTTATTGTAAATTGAAGAGGTTTCTTGAAACCTAGGTCGACTGCGAAACGATTACCATCGGTTTTTTAATTGTACCGGATTGCAAGGGTTGACGAATCTTGACGCAGCGGTGTATAATTCGATGATTTCGACTTGGAGATTATATCGAGGTTATGTGGAGAGGTGGTTTTGTCTGATAAGTCTTGGGAAAGGTTTCCTGTCGTGATATTGATACGTGCAATGTTCGCGATGTGCATATAATTGAATTAGTAGACATATTTGCATATTTGATTTTATGAGAAGATTTTTATTGATGGAGAATAAGAAGGGAGGATTTTTTAGGTGGGGTTGGGCCAAGTTTTGAGTAATTTTATGTCTTATTTTGTATGCACGGGGTGGTCTATTTACAAGAATAAGGTCGAAGGTTTTGAAAATGTAAAAAAAACTCATTGATTGCAAAAATTTCGAATACCAAGTCCCTCAGAAAAAAGTAATGGTTCATTGAAGAAAGAAAACTTCAAGCTCTATAATTTTCATCCCTTGCATTTTTTTCGTAGCTCAATTAGTTTGGTCAAAAAATCAATTTTTATGAAAATTTCACGAAATATGATCATTTTAAAAAAGAAACAACTTTTGACTGCCAAAATCTCAAAAACAAAGCCCCCTAGGAAAAAAACTAATATTTCTTAGAAGAAAGTGAATTTCAAGTTCAACAATTTTCGTCCCTTGCATTTTTTTCGTAGCACCCTTAGTTTGGTCAGAAAATCCATTTTTATGAGAAATTCACCAAGTTGAAAATTTCAAACATGAATCAACTTTTTTGACTGCAAAAATCTCGAAAACAAAGCCCCCTAGGAAAAAAACTAATACTTTATGGGAGAAAGAAAATTTTAAGCTCTATAATTTTTATCCCTTGCATTTTTTTCGTAGCACCCTTATTTTGACCAGAAAATCCACGTTTATGAGAAATATACAAAGTTGATAATTTCAAACATGAATTAACTTTTTTGACTGCAAAAATCTCGAAAACAAAGCCCCCTAGGAAAAAAACTAATACTTTATGGGAGAAAGAAAATTTTAAGCTGTACAATTTTTATCACTTGCATTTTTTTCGTAGCACCCTTAGTTTGGCCAGGAAATCTACATTTATGAGAAACTTACAAAGAGTATCCATTTTTTTGTTTTTTTCTTCATTTTTAAAAGTTCAAAACTAGTTTTATGGTGTAACCTAACCTAACCTAAGTTATGTAAATCATTTCCAGAATTCGGAGAAAATTTTTCTCTCAGATTAGAATTTTTCTAGAAAAAGGTAAATTCAGTTCTCTGAAATTGTCCATAATTTTCTGAAAAATTTATTATTGCTTTCAAGTCCCTTCTATGTCATACGATTTTGACTTGTAATTATATGCGGTTTTAGGGGGCGGGGGGAGGGGGGAGGTCATCCTGAAAATTTGGACGTCGAAAATCAGTCACAAAATAATTTTACTACAAAATTTTGTTATCCAGATGAACTTTTCGACTAAAAAAAATTGAAAAAATTGAGTTTTCGAGCTGACTTTTTGAACTTGAAAAAATTGATTTTTCGGATTGACTTTTCAGTTTGAAAAAAAAATTATCAGTCCAAAAAGTAACATAATATTATAAGACATTAAGGTGGAGTGAAAAAAAAACATACCTCGAATTGTGACCAAATTCAAGGTGGGGGTTCATTTTGAGTTGGAGATGTACCATAGAAAATTTTAAACTCTAGCTCAAAGGGGGAGGGAGCTGGGGTGCTCAAAGTTCGGTCATTTTTGGAAAAAACCGCGTTTTCTTGCCTTTTTTTGGGTAATGTTATCTGCCTATGGCATTGACCCCAAAATTGGACAGGTACCACTTATTTCCCTCTACCAGGGGGGTTGAAAAATTGCAGATAGCTGAAAAATCGAGATTTTTGAGTTGAATAAAAATAATACACCCTCCCCTTGGTACCAAAACCGGACCTGAAGGGCTCCTATTGATACAGAAAAATTATTTAAATTAAAAAATTGAAAATTTTACATTTCAGTTTTGCCAACTTCCGATTTTTGTAAAAATAGATTTTTACCTTGAAAAATTGAGAAAATTTTGATTTATTATAGAAATCAGAAGTTGGGGCACAATATTTGATTAGTCTTTTGAACTCATTTTCTTCACAAAAAAAGCACCAGTTAATATCAGAAAGTATATAACATTGTCACAAATCACAAACGAATGTATTTTTGTCATAAAATTAACACCCCCCCCCCCCCCCCCCCCCCCCCCCCACATCACCTTTACTCATTTCTGCAATTTGCTCACATTCGACAGAAATTTTCGATACAGTTTGAAAAAAAATTTCAAGTTCTCAGAAAACGACGACTTTTTAATTTTATTCAATTATTGACAATTTTTGAAAATTTGTACTATTTTTTAGATATCGACACTTTATTGAATACCAAACAATTTTTTAAATTTTTTTTTCAAAATAATTATCAATCATTTGAACTTAATTAACGACTTTTCAACAGTTTATTCAATCCATCTTTTTCAACTCTCCTCTACAGATCACTCAAGCTTTTGAGTTTCCAAATTGAAGCAAAATTTTAAACAATTTTTTTTCAATTATTAATGTCATCCAAATTAATAAATTTCTAATGTAGGCGATTTCCAATTCACAGCGAAAGAATTTCTCCTTTAATCATATTCGTATTCTTTTACGTGGAATATTCAAACTGTCGACGAGAGCGAGAAATGCAGCACTTTAAATCACTCGCGTAATCGCAATAGTAGAAACTTATTATCCATCGAGTAATCATACCTACCTCAAATAATTCGCTACAGGAATGTAAATATTTAATTCAGAGGTTTAGTGGTATACGCGATGCAGGTATCGAGGTACCCAGGAGGACGCATGCCCGCGATAATAGTGGGCAGCAAAGCGTAGAAATTACAAATTACTCGGCAACGGAGCAGAGTAAGTTAATAGTCTTTTAAAACCATAAATCTATATGGTTGGCTTTTAGAAATGCAGCAGCAGGTTGTTATAAATGAGAAATAAGTTCCGGTATCCTATCAACGTGGATTTGTGCCAGCAATCGTCGTACTTATACATTTGTTTTGAAATCAGCCTACTCTCTGGTAAAATTTTTTTGTCTCCCGAGTATACGTAAAGTTATAAATTTTAAAACATTTTAATTCGGTTTCCAGAGGATGAGAGTATGTATGAATATGCTTAAATGAAAAGGAAATGCAGCTAAACTTGAGAATATGCGAGATGCGGTGGTCGTCAACAGTATAAAAAGAAAGTACCTACACTATGAACGCCATGAACTCATCATGATAGTTGCAACATGAAAATATGATTTATTTACCATATTAAATTACTCAGCTTTACGCGGTTTACTTTAATTTCTTATTCTTATTCCCAAGAAAAGCAGCTGATTTTATCGAATATGTTGTTTTTTTAAAAGCATTTTGTTCAAAAGAAACGTTGGTTCGTTTTATTTTTTTATTTTTTCTCGACTAGCTCGCAGGTATGTAGATGTATGCAACTTTACGTGTGCTGAGATTTTTATCACCAACCAGTTACCTGCTCGAGTAATGTATCTGCAATAATAATTGCAATATTGATGCGCGATTAGGAGAAAAAAATTGCAATTCGTTTGAATCTTCGTAGGGAGATAAGAACAGGGATGCTTCAGAAGCAATAATAATCCTCAATTGTAGAAAAAGCACATTGCAGATTATTGTGGCAGCAGCAGTTTCGAAAAATTTTTTTAAACCTTTGAAAATATTTATCTATTAATTGATATGAAACATAAAAACTTGAAACTTCGAGCTTCAAATCATCAGGTTTCAATTTTGACTGATTTTGACTTGGATAAATATGACTTTTTGAATTTCTTAATTGAGAGTTTAATTTTTGTATGACCTTTGGATGAATTGTAGGTATTTAAACTTGATGTTGGCTTATGACTAGAAAAATTCGATATTTTGAGCATCAATATTAAAAAGTTGACTTTTTTGTGACTTTACTTTGAATCTGACCTGAAATTTGACTTCAGTATGATAATTTTTAACTGAATTGAGCCTCAAACTCAGACTTTTGCATGACATTTTTGAATCTGTATAATGAAACATATTTTTGGTTAATTTTGACCAAAAACTTGACTTTTGACTGAATCAGGATTAAATATGATTTTTACATGACTTTTTTCTTCGCGTCTTGATCCATGATGTAATGTCTATGACTTGCCTAATGCTACAAAAATGATGCGAAATCATAAGTAAATATCGATATTTTTTGAATCCTAGAAAAGTTCAGAATAATTCGTTTTTTTTTTCAAATTTTTGACCTCGATTCATTTTGACTTCTTTTTGTCTCCATGTTAAAATTTAAGGTGACTTAAAAAAGAAAAAGCAACAGGAAAAATTGGCAAATGTATTGGTAGTTGAAATTTGAAAACTCAAAAAAAAAAAAACGAGCAATTCTCGGGTTTTCCAAAATCAAAAAAATTCGATATCAATATATCGATGTTTAAAGTCGATATATCGATATAAAATTTTGGCTGAAATTTGCAGCAATAGCATGACTATGACTTATAAATTGGCAGGTACATATTTAAAATTAAATTTGGCACTCGACTGACTTTTTGGAACAGTGCATCAAAAATATGACTTTTGTACGACCTTTTGACTTCTCTGACAGAAAAACTGACCATTGATTGAGGAAATTTTCAAATGGCGAAATTTTGACCTTTTTTTCTATAAAATATGACACAAATCCATTATGTTTTTTTTAATTTGACCAAAACTTGACCTTTGTACACTTTTAGATAAAATTGAGCTTTGCATATGACTTTTGTATCACCGTTTGCTAAACAGAAAAGGGATTTTTTTATCATGTTTGATTGAATATTCTTTAAAATATGACTTTTGAATGACTTTTGATCAGGAAACGTAGACCTTTGTACAATCTTTGAATTGTTTCTCTGAAAGGAAGCCTCACTACTGACTTTTCTTCAACTTTGACTTCAAAATGACTTTTAATCAAGTTCACTTTAACATTGTGAATTTGAGTATAACGTTTCACTGAATTTTCTTCAAAATATGACATTTGTTTGACTTTTGATCAAAGAACATGGACTTTTGCATGATCTTTGAATTGGGTCCCTGAAAGAATGGATCACGAGTGACTTCTGACTTTTTTTTCAACTTTGACTTGAAAATAGCTTTGAACCAAATTGGCTATAAAATTGTGATTTTGATGACTTTTGATACATTTGGCTTCAAAGTATGACTTTTTGATGTTTCTTTATCAGATTTGATTCGAAATATGACTTTTGACTAAATTCTGTCCTCAAAATATGACTTTTGGCAGAATTACCTTCAAAATATAAATTGTATGACTACTTGACTAGAAAAGTTTGACTCTTGTTTGATATTTTGGGTCAAAACGTTGATTTTTCCTAATTCTGAATTTTGATTTGAAACATGACTTTTGACGATATTGACATCAAAATATGACTTTTGTATGACCTTGAATAAAAATTGATTTCAAAATATCACTTCTAGCGTGATAAGGAAAATTTGACTCCTGTTTAAATTTTGGACTATTGGATTAAAAATATGACTTTTGCTTTTGACTTTGAAACCTGACTTATGATTATTAACATCAAAATACGAATTTTGTTGGACTTTTGATGCTATTGATATCAAAATATGACTTTTGTATGACTTTGAATAAAAATTGATTTCAAAATATAACTTTTTTTTGTGATAGAAAAAATTTGACTTTAATCCAACTTTCTGAACAATTAAGTTGAAAATATGACTTGTGGATGATTTTTTTAAATCTTGGACTTGAAATAACAATATGACTTTTGAGTTTTAACTTAAAATGAAAATTAATATTACAATATGATTAGCTAATGAAATTGACTTTGAAACGTCACTTTTTGCATGATGAAGAAAATTTGACTCTTATTCAACTTTTTGGACAATTGGATTAAAACTATGACTTTTGCTTTTGACCTTGAACCTTGACTTTTGATTATTGACATCAAAATACAAACTTTGTTGGACTTTTGATGATATTGACACCAAAATAGGACTTTTGTATGACTTAGAATAAAAATTGAATTCAAAATGTGACTTGTGGATGATTTTTTAAAAACTTTGACTAAAAATAACATGACTCTTGAGTCTTGACTTGAAATAAAAATTGATATCACAATATGACTATATAATGAAATTGACTTTGAAACGTCACTTTTTGCATGATAAGGAAAATTTGACTCTTGATCAACTTTTTGGAAAACTGGATTAAAAATATGACTTTTGCTTTTGACTTTGAACCTTGACCTATGATTATTGACATCAAAATACGAATTTTGTTGGACTTTTGATGATATTAACTTTAAAGTATGACTTTTTGTGTAACTTGAATAGAATAATTTGAGTTTGACTCGTGTTCAACTTCTTTTAGATCAATGCATCGAAAGCATGATTTAAGCATGACTTTTTTCTATTTTGATTTAATGGCGTTTGGGTGACTTTTTGCTAAATTTAACCTTTAAACTTGACTTTTGTCTGATTTTTGTATTAAAGAGCTGCCAACTTTGAAGATTTATGCTTAAAATTGAAGATTTTCGATAGTTGTATGAAAATTTAAGAATGAAACGAAATTCCGCCATGCTGAATTTTACACATTTTGTGAGACTTTTTTGAACTTGAAAAAATTTTTAGATTTCCATTCAGAGATCATGCTGAATTTTAGACATTTTGTCAAACAAACACTTTAGACTTTTTGGACTTGAAAAATTTTAGAGATCACGCTGACTCTTAGTCATTTTGTCAGGCTATTTTAAATTTTCTGAACTTGAAAATTTTCTCAGATTTCAAACGATTTCTTGGACTTAAAAAATGTCAGAAATTCTGACTTTTTCAATTTTGAGAATTTTTATAAAATCTTTAGTTGACTTTTGAATTTGGAAAAATTTTAATTTTTTCGTCTGACATAGCAGAATGAGCAAGAGCATGTGTAAATGGAAATAACCAGGAGGGCCAGGAAGTGCTTTTCTGAGGATTTTCTATTGCATGGACTTTTTTTGAGGATTTCCATAAAGTTTTCAAAAAATATTGAAAAATAGGGGGAAAATGTATGTTTTTGCCTTAAAAATAGTGATTTTTTGGAAAAATTTATTCCGAGCTCACCAAATACTGCAACTTTTTAAAATTTTGTTGCAGAAAAATTGTTTTTTTGACAATTTTTTTTGATGGAGTGTCATAAAAATGTATTTTCTCTTGTAATTAAGAAGCATGAAAAAATGAACTTATTTCGAATTTTAACCCAAATTATCGGTCAAAATTCGATTAAGAGAGACCAAAAAAAAACTTGAAAAACCCTAGTTTTTCAAGGATTCTTGTTCCAGGGTAATTTTGGACAATTTAATAATTTTTCAAAATTTTGGTTGGCATCTTTAACGTTGCCACTTATCAACACACATTAATTTTCCGAAACCGATCAATTCGAAAAAAAACTGTCACAATACTTATTACCAATCGACCTTCCAAACATAACACCATCATTCATACATATTCAAACCAGGTAACAATGCCATCACCAGTGTGCTAAAAACATAGAAAATACAAAGATTAAAAAAACTACCGCGCGATTCGACTCCATTCCCCATTATCAAACTGGAACGAAAAAAAATTAAGCCATTATTAAGGAAAAATATTGGAAGATTGCACCGGTGACCTACTGCATGAAAAAGCGGTAATGTTTACGTTACACTTGAATTAACGGTCGGATATTATAAACTTAATTAACATATATAACAGGCTTAGGGAATCGTGTTCCTCTTCTACACCGGTCTACTTTAAATACCTGTCTGTCGTCGAACACGACCACTATCGTATGTGCGCCGTATAATCTCATCTCATCGTACACAAAAAAAAAAAAACCGAAGAAGCGAAGTAAAAAAATACAAACCGAGCCGGGGTTTTCGGAGAGTTGAAAATAAAGAACGACGTGACCTAACCTTATTAGTGGCTAATGAGACATGACAAACGTTGGGGCGCCTACTGTACCACACCGTGGACCCGCAATCTGTCTACAATGTCATCAAACTGGTTCTGTTCTTTGGTGCGGACACGGACGCTTGTTCTGTGCGGTGTGCACCCAGAACAAATAATTCTGTCACCTGTGCCACCGCTGGTGCTGGTGCTAGCACGTTACCGAAAACATTTATACTTTTTGTTAACCTTAGCCGACCTTTTTTTATAATCGGCATGATAAAAAGCCACTTTTTTAGTCTCAGGTAAACGTACCTGTAAATATTATCATTTTGTATACGATGGTAGTCGTGAACTTGGCGTAAAATTACCAATCGAGGAACCAGTTTAGAACGAGGGACGAGGAAAACAGATTCTTTCATTTGGAAAATACCAATACCCATTTCCAAGCACCCCTTTGCATTGACCTTTGTAAAATGTTCTATAGATTTTATATATTTGTTTGAAAAAAAAACATCCCTTCATGTAAAATATACATGGAAAAATCTCCACCCTCGTTTTATTAAACAGATGGGCTCCAATATGCAAATCATTTCTCCATATGTGCATAACCTTTGATCGAATTTTCAACTCGATGCAACACACCACACGCGTCACGTTTCAAACTACAAAACAACATGTTTATAAAAGCGACAAACTTGCATCATAATTAAAAACCTCTACCTACGTGAGCTGGCGGAATCGGTCGCTGTATTATCGATTAATTATGTTATCACACACTCGAAGCTATTATCGATATACTTTGAAAAAAAAAAAAACTCATTTAAAACACATCTCAAGTGGCCAGACAACGCCGACGATCGTAAAAATACCACGTAGGTACTTTTCTCTTTTCATCGCTCGTGTTAAATTGATGTTGTTGTTGTTTTTTGAACTCATTCGTTTTCATAAGAGGGTAATAAATGTTTTTGTGGAAAGGGGTTCGGTCGTGGTAGATGGTGGTTGTAAATGCCGATGAATTGGTGTCGTTTTAGGTACCACTTTTCTTCGTGGTTGATGCGTTTTAGCGAGTGATTGCAAAGATTTCTTTTGTGATCGTAAACTATGAAGTAGCTGATGGGATAATTTAAGGTGCTTGAATAGAATTTGAATTTATTTTCTTTTTTTTTAAATAATTTCTTTTCCTCATTCCCCGCAGAATAATGTTTCAGAAAAAATTATTTAAAAAAAATTGGTATTCTTCTTCAAATACTTCTCAAAAACAAATGAAATCTTCAGAAAATACGACTATACTTAAACAAGTGCATATAGAAAAATCCGAAACATTTGTCCAATTTCGCACTTGTTCATAGATAATTCTGAATTCTGATTAAGGGCATATACCAAAAAATTAGCAGTAATTTCATGTTTACTTTTTTTGCCCTTATTTTGAGGGCAATTTTCAAATTTCATTATTTTAAGTCAAGCTTCTATATGACGTCGAAAACATTTCCTAAATGTTTCAAAAATTTCCATTTTTGCATTTCTTACCAGTACAGAAAATCAATCAAGTTTTTAAAAATAATTTCAAAGTTGCTTGAAAATTTTTCAAATTGTGGTTAAAAATATTGTTTGTTCAGATTAATCAAATTTTTTGGATAAAAATTTAACAACAAATTTTGAAAATGTATTCAAAATTGTTCTAATTGCATGAAAAAAATTGATCTGATTTTTTGCAAATTTTTTCGGAAAAAGTAAGTTGCAATTTTCGTGAAAATTGATGTAAAGCTCTCAAAAACTGATTAAACACCGATAAAATTCTTTGGAATACCTTTGAAAATGTAATCAAAATTGTTCAAAATGCAAGAAAAATTGACCTGGGTTTTTTCGAATTCGTGAAAAATAGTTATGTAAGCTGGAATTTTCGTTGAAATTGATAGGGGGGGACTCAAAAGGTGAAAAAACAGCAATAAAATCCCCTCAAAGTGGTAACTCAAAAGTTTTTGAAAACTTGATGAGAACTGTTTAAAATGCGACAAAAATCGTTGAATTTCAATAAAATTGTGTAAAAATTTAAAAAACTTCTACAGTAAAAGTGTGTAAATTTTTGTACCTAAAAATTACTCAAAATATCGTAAAAATGTTGAAAAGACGTATCGAATTTTTACGAGAATTGGTAAAAAAAATCGCATAAAAATTAAATTTTTCTCATTACCTATTTCAATCATTTTTTTACTTATTTTGAGTAATTTTGACGAAATTTCAAAATTTTTAAAGAGATTTTGAACTCAATTTTAAGCACTTTCAGCAGCTTTTCAATTTTTTTGGAAAATTTTGGTCAATATTAAACGACTTGTATAATGATTTTAACAATTTTTAGGCTTTATGACATTTTAAACATTTTCATGCAATTTTAATTTTTTTTTTCATACTTTGATCTATTTTTACTTAACGCGTAATTTAAATTTCATTTTATTATATCTTAAAATATTTCAAACATAAATATTTTTCGTAGCCTATTTTCAAGTGACATTTATCACAATTTTACCCGGGTTTGTGCCTTTTCATACAATTTGAACCATATTTCAAAAAGTATGTTTCATGAGATTTTGAAAATTTTTTTCCTAATTAGAACCACTTTTACAATATTGGAAATAATTTTAATGAGTAAATGAGATATTACTTACTTTGAAAACAGAGTCAATTGCAGTCATCAGTGCCTCGCAATAAGAATTTCCTGAACAGTCGAAACTAGGAAATTTGAATTTGTAGGGATATTTTATTTTCAAAGTTTTCACCTCATAATTATCAGATCTTCTAATTTATATTTCAAAATTTTTAATAAAAATTTCTGAGGTTTCAAGTTGACCAAAAGTATTAAATTTTTCAATCAGTTTTTTAAAATATTTTAATCAAATTTTACGATTTTTTTAGGAAACGTTATTTAGCTGCCTACATTTTTCTGGAATATATTTTTGCATTTTCTGACATTTTTTGTTTCCCCCTTAAACTTTCAAATTGCTTAAAAATAATTTTTCAATTCAATGCCAGGCAGAAAATTTCTCATTTAACCCCCTCCTCCTCCCACTCACCTTCGCCTACCTTTGGATTCAGTTATGTGTCCGAATATACTCTGTTGACTTCCCACGCCATGATTCCCTCGTAATAGGATCCTCATGAATATGCCTTCACAAATCTTAATATCACAATTTTGATCTAATTTTTGAATCAAGAAGTCTATACTACGCTAGGCTAGTTTCAGGGGGAGGAGGTGATTGGAGATAGAAGGGGGCTAGTGTCAAAAAAAGGGTATGAAAAATTGAATCAAAATCATAAAATTATTTTCAAAATTCTTGAAAGTCATGATTTTAAAAATTATTACTAAAATTATTGAATTTTGAAATATTTTTCAAGTCCAAAAAAGTCAAGACAAAATATCTAAAAGTCATTGTAACTGATTTTCGTAAGTGAATTTCGTAATATGGATTTTTTTTGGAAAATTTTCGAAATCCAATTCCAAGTACAAAAAGTTAGTAAAAGTCTGAAAAAATTTCCAAATTCAAAAAAGTCCGACAAAATGCCTGATTTGAACTTTCTAGACATTTTTCAAGTTCATAAAGTTGAAATTTTTCAAGTCCAAAAAAGTCTGACAAAATATTTGTAAGTCAATTTTCTAAGTTCAAAAAATTTTAATTGTTTGTCTGATGAGCTGAAATTTGACCAACTTGAAGAGCATGCCACTCAGACCTCACAACCAAATTTTGAGCTGCCAAAGTTGATTTTTCGATTTTTGGTAAATTTTTGAAGAAGCGAAAATGGCCCATTTGGTATATTAATTTTTTGCAAATATGGTAAATTTTGAGGTAAAAATCCAAAACTCGGTATGTATACTAAAGTCAACCACCCGATTCGATTGCGACCATTTTCGAAGCGATCTCGGTTGAATCGAAAATCCGAGGTGACGAGTTGACACGTGCATTTTTTACAAGTCAAAAATTTTGCGTGTAAAAAAAATTCCAAACAAATACACGTGTCAACTCGTCACTTCGGATTTTCGATTCAACCGTGCTAATCGACTAATAATATCACCCTAACGCCAGGATTAAATTTTTAGCTGCTGAAGTTGATTACAGCGCTTTCTGGAGCGATTCTAAAATGCTGGAGAAAAGTCAACTTTTGCTGGAGGCTCCAGATC
>FIZU01047326.1:0-18214 GCA_900064475.1 Pseudococcus longispinus
AAAAAAAAAAAAAAAAAAAAAAAAAAAAAAATCATCGTGATAAATATTTTTGATTTTTTTAGTCATTTTTGCAATAAATGATTTCATTAGTATGTAATCAAAGTTCTACATTTCATTTAACACAGAAAAGAAACTGAATTAGGAAATTAGGCATTATTGGAAAGGGGAACTAAAAATTGAAGATTTTTGAGCCATGTGATATTTTTTTGACAGAAAATGTAATTTTAGTGTTGAAACTGTCATAAAAAATCACGAGAAGAAAATAAAATTGATGAAAAGTTCATTAAAAATGTCTAAAAAAATATTGAAAATTACGTAAAAGGAGTTTAAAGTGTCGTAAAAAGTATTAAAAATTTTGGAAAAAATGTCAAAATCGTAAAAACCGTTGAAAAAGTTGCAGAAAATACGAAAAAGTCGTTAAAAAAGCTCAAAAGTTCTGAAAACTGTTGAAAATTTCGTTTAGCTCAACAATAAATGTCACATTTTTTATGATTTTTTATACCACTTTAGCATCATTTCAAAGGTTTTTAAATCAAATTTTGAACAGTTTTTAAGTATAAATTCAAAGGTTTTTGTCTTTTTTTTTTTCATTATTTCTGCAACATTTTTAATCATTTTAATTAAATTTTCAATGATTTTTTACAACATTTTGGACATTTTTGTAGATATTTCCGTCAAATTTTTACGAGTTTTTACATAATTTTAGACATTTATCATGACTTTTCACCACTTTTGTAACATTTCGAAAGATTTTTAGTCAATTTCATCGATTTTAAGACAATATTGAAACGTTTTTGCACAATTGGATATCATTTCAACAATTTTTTTTTTGCAATTTTCAAGGCAATTAAGACGTTTGAAAAAAAATTATGAATAATTTTCACAACATTTTAATCATTTTTAATAGATAAATGTGTATTAAATTTTTTGAGCAATCTCGCGATGATTGTTTCAATCACCACCGATCAATTTTTATGCAATTTTGCCATGTTAACGCAATTTTTTCCAATTTTGGAACAGTTTAAAAAGTTTTTACCATCAATTCAGTGATTTTCAGAACACGCAGAATCATTTTTGCAATAAATATTTAAAAATGTTCCGAAAATATTTCTAAAATTTCTATTCCCTCCTCAAACTCAATCTTCTTCAGTTTCAAATATTTTCTGATGATAATTTGTTCACTTCTAAAACAAGTTCGTCGTCCACTAGAATTGAAACATCAAATCCTGAAACCCAAAAATCTAAACTCATCTCCTTGTGAACGCCATAGAGTCGAGATACTTCAAATGTTCTTAAAATTTTCCAATTCCAAAAAGTCTTTTGAATTCTGAAAAATTTTCCAAGTCCAAACAAGTCAGACGAAATATCTAAAAGTCAGCGTAACGGATTTTCGTGAGTGAATTTCGTTATAGAATTTTGTTGAAAAGTCTTCGAAATCCCTTTCCAAGCACAAAAAGTCAGTAGAAATCTGAAATTTTTTCCAAATTCAAAAAAGTCCGCCAAAATGTCTGAAACTCAGCGTTAGGTAAAAATTTGCCTGATGAAATGTTTGATTGAAATTTTTTAAAAATTTTTCAAGTCCATAAAATTGAAATTTTCCAAGTCCAAAAATTCATTTAAGTTCTTAAAAATTTTCAAAGTCCAAAAAAGTCTGACAAAATGACTGAAAATCAGCGTAATATCTGAAATTTTCCAAATTCAAAAAGTCTGTCTGACAAAATATCGGAAAGTTACCCTGATTTCTAAAATTTTCCAAGTCCATAAAAGTCTGAGAAAATGTCTAAAAGTCATCGCGTGGGATACGTGTGATAGTTTTGAAAGTTCAAAAAATCATCCAAATCGATAAAGTGACAAAAAATAATCAGAAAAAAATTGTTCAAATTTCAGAAATTGATAATAAAATGGGTAAAATTGGAATAGATGAAAATGGAAGTACGAAATTTTAATTAGGTAAAAAAAATTAAAATCAATTTCTTATGGAAAAAACCATAGGAATATTCAAGAATGATGTTTTTGATCAGAAAATTGAAAACTTCTTCCAAAATTAGCAAAATATTGAAGAAAAAATTGCAAATTTGTAATATCTGAAATTGTTTCAAAATAAGCATCAAAAAAAAGAAAAGCTCTCAACACATTAAAACCGAAAAAATAGCTAACATGGGAAAACATCCGAAAGTTTCGTAACCATAAACGTAACCTCCATTAAAATTACATCTCTTTACCATTTACTAACGTAGATACGAGTACATTTCGAATACGATGCAAATAAGCCACGTGTAATTTCCATAACGAGAACCCAACCTAACCGAGCTAATATCCGCACTCATATTAGGTCCAAATTACCTCCACAGGAGTTCCCTAAAACCAGTTAAATATCCTACACGACGTAGTAACTTTCCTATACTGCACACTTATCGTTGTATTTTAAGCACACTTGGCTTGGGCGACTTCTCCAGCAATCTGTATTCGAAATGAAAATGGTGGTGTTTTCGTAGGCTATACCCGACTACCCGTGTATTCAAATCCTTCTCCGAGTATAAAACAGTAGATATACAGGACCCACATATATTATATGGAACAATATCAAGTATTAATTTTAAATTAGACGATCCCCTCGTGTTACTCGGAGCTTAAATTAACTTAAACGATTATTAATATTATATCACAGCGAGTCTCCAGATTCGTAGCTGCGTTTACAAACGATAACCTCTTTTTATGGGCACAGTACTTTCGATTGTATGATAATCGAATCCGCAAACCCGGAGTCGATTTTATTCATAAATGAGCATCGGGTGAAAATTGGTGCTAATTTTTTCACTACCTACGAATCGTCTAACGGTACAATGTAATAGCGTGTTGAACTCTTTAATGTGTGTCTATGTCTATGTGACTGATAGAAATAAACTTTCCATTTTTTCGCCATCTCGTCGTTCCATCATCTATAATAATCGCAGGAGTCTGTTTTCCTTCACGCGAAAACGAACACACCGAAGTACAATGCGGTGGAAAACAAAGCTACGTCGGCGTAAATGCGTATAAATCAAAACGGTTACATTTTGCGAAGATTTTAATAAAGATAGACGCCGAGGTATAGTTTTGACAACGTACGACGATGTTTCATATATCTTTATTATTCTCATTCGGTGACACGATGTTTTGTGTATAAACGATGTCGAGTCGTCATCGCGAAATACCCGTGTATCTGAGCCGACTGGCTGTAAAATATATAGCGAAATTATGTTAAGCTTTTGTATTGCATGGGTACTTACAACACGACTCTGTACGACTAGTTTAGCTGAGGGAAAAAAATTGTGCTTTTACGAGAGATGCACGGTACAAAGTACAAGGTACCTACAGTGTTTGTTTTCTATGAGTATGTTTTACTATAATACGAGCTAAGATGAGAGACTATTTATTATGTGGTTTTTCATGTAAATGTTGTAGATATGATGCAGTGGTTTTGTATTTTAATGTATTAATATTAACGTTCGGTTTGTGTTTTTGTTACAGTGCCAAAGAGCCGAGAAGTATAGACAGTTAATGAATACTTTATGGAACGAATACAAAGGTATTTGCATCGAATTACGTATCTGCGCTGGATGCAAATGCGGCGAAAAACAAGTGTGGGAGAATACGTCATCGAATTTCGACCATATTCTGGAACAGTGGTGTTTCGAATTAACCAATGTTAGGTAAGAATGAGCTTTCGTTTGGGATGTATTCGGATTTTGGTTATTTGAGAATTTTTCGACATCGTGTTGTGAAATTTCACGTGTTGAATGTATTTGGAGCGAGCATTTTTCAATTTTCACGCATGGGTAAAATTTATGTCAATTTTGTCAGTTTTGGCACTTGGGTTGGATAGCTTAATTTTGACAACGTGTCTAAAGTAGAAAAATTGTCAAATTTTGCTAGTTTTAACATGAAATCAATTTCCAAAAATGTATCACTTGTGTCAGTTTTGGCTCGAGGTCGGGTCACGTAGGTCAGTTTTGATAGAAGTGTCAGTTGCCAATTTGTGGAGATAGGTGCATATGTCATTAATGTTTGGATCATCAGAAACATGTTAATTGTTGCAATTTCCACAACAATTCCTACTTGCGGATCCGAATCAATAAATGTCGGTGTAGAATCCTTAATATGCAGTGCCAAAAATTTGATTGCTGTGGCCAAAATCTTCTTTTCGGTTTCGAATCATCAATTGTTGTCATAGTCCCGAATCATTATTTTTGGTGCCAAATCTTTATTGTTGGTGCCGAATCATCATTTGCCAGTGCCAAATCATTAATGTTGGTGTCGAATCATTATTTGTTAGTGCAAAGTCATTATTTTTGGTGCCAAATGTTTTTTGTGCCAAATCAATATTTGTCGATGCCAAATCATTATTTTCGGTGCCAAATCCTTATTGCTGGTGCAAAATCATTCTTTTGATGTCATTTTTCTTTTTGGTGTCGAATAAATATTCTTGGTGCCAAATCATTATTTTTGGTGTCGAATCATTATTTGTTAGTGCAAAGTCATTATTTTTGGTACCAAATCTTTATTGTTGGTGCCAAATCATCATTTTTGGTGTCATTTTCTTTGTGTCGAATCCTTATTTGTTAGTGCAAAGTCATTATTTTTGGTGCCAAATCTTTTTGTTTGTGCCGAATCTCGTCGATGCCGAATCGTTAAATTTCAGTGCCAAATCCTTATTGTTGGTGCCGAATCATTCTTTTGGTGTCAATTTTTTTTTGACGTCGAATAAATATTTATTGATGCCAAATCATTAATTTTGGTGTCGAATCATTATTTGTTAGTGCAAAGTCATTATTTTTGGCGCCAAATCATTATTTTGGGTGCCAAATATTTATTGTTGTTGCCAAATCATTATTTTTGGTGTCAAATCTTTATTGTTGGTGCCAAATCATTATTTTTGATGTCAATTTTTTGTGTCGAATTATTATTTGTCGATGCCGAATCATTATTTTTGGTGCCGAATCGTTATTTTTGGTGCCAAATCGTTGATTGTTGGTGCCAAATCACGTGCCAAAACCTTATTCATGGTGTGAATCAATCATTATTTTCGGTGCTGAATCATTATTTTCGGCACCAAATCATTATTTGTCAATGCTAAATCTTTTTTAAAATGCCAAATCATTATTTGAAGCGTCGAATCAATAATTTGAGGCGCCGAATCGTTATTCTTAGCTGCTGAATCATTATTTTGTTGGTGCCAAGCCACTATTTTTGGCACCAAATCATTACATGTCAGTGCTAAATCCCTTTTTCTTGGTGTCAAATCCATATTTATCGGTGCCAAATCACATTTTTTTGGGTGTCGAATGCAGAATCAATATTTGTCAGTGTCAAACCATTATTTGTCGGTGCCGAATCACTATTTTGTGTGCCAAATCATTATTCGTCTGTGTCGAAACAATATTTGTCGGTACAGATTACTATTTTCGAGGTAAAAATCACTATTTTTGGTGTCAAATTATCATTTTTGGAACCCAATCATATTTTCCGGTACCAAATCATTATTCGTCTGTGTCGAAACAATATTTGTCGGTACAGATTACTATTTTCGAGGCAAAAATCACTATTTTTGGTGCCAAATTATTATTTTTGGAACCCAATCATATTTTCCGGTACCAAATCATTATTTGCCAGTGCCAAATCATAATTTTTGGTACCAAATCACTTTTTTAAATGGGGTTCTAAATCAATATTTGTTTGTGCCAAATTACTATTCTCGAGGCCAAATCACTTTTTCTTTTTTTTTGGTGTCGAATCATTATTTTTGGCGCCAAATCACTTTTTTTTCGTGCTAAATTAATATTTGTCGATATCAAATCATTCGTTGGTGCCAAATATTTATTTGTAGTGCCGAATCATTATTTGTCGGTGCCAAATCATTATTTTCAGTGACAAATCTTTATTGTTGGTGCCGAATCATCATTTGTTAGTGTCAAATCATTATTTTCAGTGTCAATTTTTTTTTTGTGTTGAATCAATATTTGTTGATGCCAAATCATTATTTTTGGCGTCAAATCACTTTTTTTGGGCCGAATTAATATTTGTTGATATCAAATCATTCTTTGGTGCCAAATATTTATTTGAAGTGCCGAATTATCATTTGTTAGTGCCAAATCATTATTTTTGGTGTCAATGTTTTGTGTCGAATCAATATTTGTTGGTGTCAAATCATTATTGCCCTTTCCGAATAATTATTTCCCAATGCCAAATCATTATTTCGAGTGCCGAATCACTGTTTTTGGTGCCAAATCATTATTTTCGGAATATAATCATATTTGCCAGTGTCAAATAATTATTCATCTGTGCCGAATCATTATTCGTCGGTGCCAAATCATTATTTTCAGAACCCAATCATTATTGTCAGTGCCTAATCACTTTTTTGGATGGGAGGGAGAGGTGTTTGAAATCAATATTTGTTGGTGCCAAATCAATATTTGTCGGTACTAAATTACTATTTTTGGGTACCGAATTTTTTTTTTGGCGCCGAATCAATATTTCTCGGTGCCAAATCATTTTTTTTTTGGTGTCAAATCAATATGTTGGTGCCAAATCATTGCACTGCTGAATCATTATTTTTGTCGGTGCCAAATCAATAATTGTCGGGTACAAATCATGCGCTATGTCAAATTTTTGGACTTTCACTAATCGGTCAAATTTAATTCGTTTGTCAGATATGTTTCTATACTGTTTAGTTCCAATTTTCATACCGTGTGCGAAAGGTGTGCTAATTTTGTCGATGTCAATTTTGACATCTGAGTCCAAAGTGTGTCAATTACTTCAATTATGACTGAATTTCGCCTCTAACTGATAGCCCAACGCTGGTTACATCTTCTAGAAATTCCTCTCACTATCTTACCTCTTGACTACTACCGTTTCCAGCCGATAACCACGATTTGTTTTTTTTTCTGCCACAGAAACGACGAAGAAGATCTCGGAATAATGAATTGGTACGGTCTAATGCAAGCCATTCGATCGCAAATTCATTTCTCGCAGCTGTCCGCCTGGTGGTCCGGTAATTCGGCTCAATTACCAAAGAATATTACCTATCACGTATTACCATTAAGTCAGGCTGATGCAAATAGCTGTTCTTTACAGCATAAGTTCCCCGTGCTTTCATTTACCACAACGTACCTGCAGGTAACTGAAGTATATAATTTATCGAATTTTTATTTCTTTCATCTATTTTTATTATCGATGTACCTACCTACTTGGTATGTACTACATAAAATGGTCAACAAATTTATCTATGTCGATTGCATTTCCTCTTTTGAAAAACAAGGTCTACAGAGTCTTCTATAATACTCCAAATCTCTTGTAAAATTACACCTTGAATTTTTCTACGATATGATCTATAACGGAAATCATACCCGTAACGGTATCTCCTATCTTTGGTTGACCTATGTATTATGTAATTTTTTTCCAACAGATTTCCTCTTCTCAGGTACCAAAGTGGTTTCTTAAACAGGGCAGGACCGGTCCAAACGCTACGTTGTAAATCGTATTTTTGAGCTCAGTTTATGTCGAAATAAAAGAAATGAAAAAAAAAAATTGAAAAAAAAATTGACCAAAAAAAAATAAACACGAATTGAGGAATACGAAAATTTGATAATTTTTCGTATACTAACGAGTAATATTTATGATGTTAGGTCAAATTACGAAGTCAACCACGTAGCGAAACGTTACCAAATGTTCATTGTCCTGTTCACTGTAACAGTAAGTGGTTCATTATTATTACTTCATTATGTAAAAAAGTAGTATAATATGAGCTTATGTACTGATTTCAACGACTTGGTTTAATTTCGGATTTTTTTCGATTTTTTTTTGCTTTTGCAGGCGATGAAGGTGTGGTAGACGATCGAATGAAAATAACATGCGATAGATTCGGTAAACACCATTGCCAAGCTGTGGAAGATTTAGACGAAAACGATAACGAGACAACATGGTGCGATAAGCATAAATGCGTCGATGTTTTCGATAAGAACGCCGATCTCCCTAACGAACTGATTCGTGGATCCGACAAAACCGCCAGCGAAGTGATAGGCCTACCATTACCAATTAGAAATAGCCATAAGAAATGCAAGAAGAAATGTTCCGGTGGCAGCTCGCGTTCGAATTCGAAATCGGTCATCGAGAAGGAGGAGGATCTGAGGAGAGATTTGCTGAGTGGGCGTTTCAGCGATGCTGTTGGTTTGGGTTTGGAGACGAATTTGGAACCGAGGATTTCTATTCATAGGTGAGTTTCGTGATATGGTGCCAGTTTTATGGTTTAAAATGAGGGAGGGGGGTGGAGGATCGAGTTGGTTGGATTTTAGGGAAGGAGGGGGGGGGAGATGAGGATAAATTTACAGACGATAAGAGAAATTAATTGAATCGTTTCGATGGATAATTTCATTTTATGATTTGTTGGTCAAAATCAGTTTTATTTTATGAAAAGAATTCATCTTTGATTTTTTTCATCGATTGGAAAATTTTCAAGTATTATCGATTTCATTTGATTTTCTTTGAAAATTTATTGTATCTACTTATTATTTTAATTTCGTGTTTTATTCGAATGACCCCAACGAATTATTTCTTGTGAAAAAATCTTGAGCTTATCAACCTTTTTTTGTTTGTAAAATTTCAATCTTTGATTTCTCCAATTTTTTGTTGAATTCCTGTTTGTAAAAAAACTCAAGAAAAATGACTTTTCTTTGAAAAAACAATTCTAATGAAATTTCGATTTTATTTGATTTGTGAAAAGATCAATAACTGCCTTTTCAAAAATAAGCCTTATTCAGCTGATTTTTTTTTTTTTTTGAAAAAATGAATTCCACTGCCTTTTTTCTTTCCAAAAGACTTATCTAAATCAATTTTTTGCGAAAATGATACCTACCTAATAAAAATTTTATAATTTGAACAAAACAAAAAAAGAAATTATACAATTTTAGTTTTTTTTGTTATAAAATCTACTACAAATTATTGTTGTTTTTGTTTCCTTTTTTACCAAAAAAAAAGTTCTGCTCATTGATAAATTTTATTTTATACCTATTTTTTTTTTCTTTAGAAGACCCTTTTTTGCAAACTTTTTTATTTCATCGATTTGACAATTTTTAAGAATGATAGATTTCAGTTTATCTGTTAAAAAATCCAATTTTTCAATTTTTGTGGTAATTTTTGATGATTTTTGCCAAAATTGAACTTCCTTTTTCGATACTTGAAAAATTGATCACGATGGATTTTTTTTAGAGCCATAAATTTTTATACTACATCAGTGGCGTACCCAGACAGGTAATCAAAGGTGAGGGGGGGGGGGTGGTGGAGGGTTTTCGTGAAAAAAAATGAAATTTCATGGAGAATTAAAAAAAATACTCATTCTATCAAAATAAGTGAATATATTATGCTCGAGCGAAGTGAGGGTGGGAAATTTTGCATAAAAGATCATTTAAAAACTCAAACTTCATACTTTTTTCCAACTTTTCGGTCGCCAAGCCCCCCCCCCCAAATAGCTATTGTACTACATTACCACAAATCATTTTCAGGATGTTTTTTTCGAATCGATTTGATTGTTTTTGAAAATAATAGATTTCAGTGATATTTTAACAGAGCAAATTTTTCAATTTTTTCCAAAAAATTCATAAATGATTCGTGCTTGATAATTTTTGATGATTTTTCTCAAAATCGAATTTATTTCTTCAAAACTTGAAAAGTTGATAACGATTTATTTTTTTTACAGACACCAATTTTTATATCACCGACGATTTCATTTGATGATTTTTTTTTTAAAATTAATTTTATTTTCGGGAATTTTGTGTTTGATTGATTTGATAGTTTCTGAGAATAATCGATTTCGGTTATTTTTTTCGAAATTCGATTATACAGTTCTTAATCTTTTTTCACATGAATCAAGCCCGAAAATTCTGTGGAAAGTTTTCGAACTATCTCATTTATTTTTTGTTTGTAAATTTTCAGTCTTCGATTAAAAATTCAGTTTTTTTTGTGAAATTTTTTGAAGATCAAGTCCTTTTTTTAAAAATTCTCGTATTCAGGTCAATTTTTCGTCATAAAATTTTGTTGGCCAGGGTGTTTTTTTGAACTTCGAAAATTCGTATCGTAAAAGTGATTCAGATATTGTAAAAAATTCTTGAAATTATTATAAAAGTGATGAAAAAAAATCATTGAAGATTTTAAAAATGTTGAAATTCTAAAAAAATTTTACTAAAAAGTGTTTTTTATTATTTTTTATTTGCGATTGTGGCAAGATTAGCCCAAATGTTGTAAAAACTGTTAAAAAATCACGTGAATTTTAGAAATGGCCTCAAAATCATAAAATTGTTTGAAAAATTGATAGAATTTTGAATTTTTTATAAAATTCATTTGTAATATGAAATTTTTTTCACAAAGTTTTAAACCTCGTCGAAAATATTTCATAAATTCTGTAATTGTTGTAAAAATATCGTAGATATGGTCTCATAATTATTAAATTTGTCGAAAATCTCGTAAATATTGGTAAAATTTCACAATATTTTTAAAAACTTTCTGATTTTTTTACCATTTTTGCATTATTTTTATAATTTTTATGAAAGTTTATGAGTGTTGCAACTTTTTTTTTATGCATTTCAACCACTTCTGCTGTCAGTTTTGCAAACTTTTTCAACCACTGTTAGGAATATTTTCTTCAATTTTTATGTGATTTTCAATACTTTTACGATTTTTTTACCTTTTTAGTTAAACTCAACTCAAAATTATGAAAATTGTCGAAAATCTCGTAAAAACTGGTAGAATTTTCACAATACATATTTTTCAACATTTTTCAAAATTTTCGTGATTTTTTATCATTTTTGCGTTACTTTTACTTCTTTTTTATGAAAATTTGTTAGTGTTTGCAACATTTTTTATGATTTTTCAACCACTTTTACAAACTTTTTCAGTGACTTTTAGAAATATTTTTTCAATTTTTATGTGATTTTCAATACTTTTTGCAACTTTTTACCTTTTTAGTTAGATTTTCTCTGATTTTTTGAGATTTTTTGTTGGTTTTCATGCCCTTTCACTGAATTTGCAATATTTGAAAGTAACTGCATTTCCGACAATTTTAGTATGACAATTTTTGGCAAAGTGAATATTTTCAAAGATTTTTATGATTTTTTTTTGTTATTTTTATAATATTTTTAATGATTTTGATGACAATTTCAATAATTTTTACATGAGTTTCAACAATTTTTATGAGCTTTTGAGCATTTTTACATCAATTTTGAATTTTTTTTAATGGAAATTTTCACTGGATTTCGTTTCTTGATTCATCATTAAATTAAGGGTTAGACCAAAACTAGACTCCAAGATGACTTCAGTAGAGTCGAAGTTCACGCGCCCATCTTCTGGGCAATTTCAGCGCCTGTTTTGAGCAATTTTATGATCTTTTGATTTGCTGAAATTTTGTTGTTTAGGTTAATGAATCGAATCGAAACGTGTGAAAAAAATTCAATATCATATTCTAATTTTAAAATAAAATCAATCCAACCTTTCGATGACGCCACCATCGCAATTTGGTTACGTGGGAGGAAACAAAAAAAAAAGGGTACCTATTCGAAATGCGTCAACTCGAACTCGAAGGTGTACTTTTTCAATGGTTGATAAGTGGAATGGAATAAAAAAGCAAACATCGACCTTCCCAGTTCCCCTCGAATCACGACCTAGAACACTCGAAGTCGATATTCCGCCTAATCACGAGAGCTCTCGTTACAATTCGTCGAATTAATGACTCATGGAAAGAACGATCGCCGGGCTCGCGTGATCTCGTTCGAACGAATTTTTCAAATTTCCAGTTTAACGAAGCATTATAGCCGGGGTATAAGCCTTTCGAGCTGTCTTTTTTTATCGTCGCGTCGCCTCGGTTTCGCCTGCGACGTGAATTTCGTCGGTATATACCCGGATTCGAATAAATGTCTCGTGCCAAATCCTTCGGTACGTATTTAACATCGGGTCGCAGAACTTTTGTCGTAGAAATTCGCAGAACGCTTAAAAGTCTCAGTTTTAAATGAAATTCTTCCATCGTTGTGGTATTTTTTTCTTTCGCAATTTCCTAAACGAGAAAGAGGAAAAGATTCGGTTTGCGAGTCACGAAACTGAAAATTAGACAGTAAAAAATTACTCGATTTTTTTTGCACGGTGGTGGGTAAACTGTGCCTTGTTTGATATTCGCCTTTGCTTAGGTGACTTTTGAAATATTTCAGCTGGGTTGGGCACGTGTGACGTGTGCAACTATTATGATGCAATTTCACGAGGTGTTTGCGTTTTCATTTCGGTGCGAAATGGACTGGTCTTTCGAATCGATTCGATAGTGAATTTTTTATCACGATCGAGTCGTGTTCTCGTGCCGGCCTTGGACGGTTTCCTTTTATGTTTTGATATGAAAATTGCGGTTGGCAGAGAAAAGGCGACCTTGGGTACGATGTAAATTTCCATATAGGATGAAAAAAAGCTCGATGTTTTGATAACAGTTTGATGTATTGGTTTCTCGAGTGCGTTAAAAATAAAAAAAGTGCATTGTGGAAGTCTCTAGGTGCTATCGTAATCCTTATCAGTTTAGATAACTTTTATCTTTATTTAATTAAGACCATAATATAACACTCGTTTGGAGAATTTGGATAGCTAATTAAATACTTGACTGATTACAGAGCCAGATGCTATTACAGTCCTTCGACCAACGCTGTATTCATCTTGTCCAGCCAGAAAAACCTGCCTGATGAATTCGGCGAGAAAAAATTGCTATATTCGCCTAAGGCGAATTACCTGTCGATAAATCAACCCGAAGACAAAAAGTTCGACTTGTCTGCTGGTAAATTAGCCGAAGAAACTACCACGCAATTTTTCAACATTTGCAACTGGACGAACACGATGGTATCGAGCGTTGTATCCAAGAT
Source organism: Pseudococcus longispinus (assembly GCA_900064475.1). NCBI lineage: Eukaryota > Metazoa > Arthropoda > Insecta > Hemiptera > Pseudococcidae > Pseudococcus > Pseudococcus longispinus. The sequence goes on from FIZU01047326.1 coordinate 12,918, forward strand.
GAGAAATGGCAACTCGTTCCTTAATAACTTGCCGGATCCGAATTCGTTGAGTGATTTTTTCACCTTCAACAAGAGCGAAAACGTCGATAAAAATTGCACCGATAAATCTACCTCAATTGAATCCGATTCACTCGAATCGAACGAACTGAATGGAAAGACCGAATATTGCGATAACCAGCGACAGGTAGGGATTGGATACTTGAATCGAAAATAGGCGGCTGATTGTGATATCGTACTGAAAAATTGTTTATTTTCCTTCCCCTCGTTATTTACTTTTATTTTACTGATAATTTTTAAGAGAATAACATCTCTCTCTCTCTCACTCTCTTCGTTGAAATTTTTAGAGCCGAATTTTTTCATTCTCGAAAATGGCGCAGGTTTTTTGTAGTGAGTTTCACACGCGGTTCGTTTCTGTCTTCGAATTTGTAATATCGCAAGTGTCGTAATTTTTTACCTTTTTTTTCCCTTCTCTATCTCGTTTGAAAATCTCGTAGTAAATGTTTCGTCATTCGGGAAGGCATGTAAGTTTACGATTTTATTTTATAATTTTATCGAATTGATAAGAGTAGTGACGATGGGAATGGAATAAAAATCTTACTTTTACGATAAATTCGATTTTTCACGATACTATGATTGGGCTGTGTGGGTGATTTATTTACCTAAGTACTTCGTGGCTATGGAAAATACCCACGGTGAATTTTATTTTTTTTATGTTTCAGTGCTTTAATGCCATCACTACAATCACAATCGCAGATAGCAATTGCAAAATTAATAATTTTAAAAGTATACCATCGGATGTCTCGTACAACAGGTTTGAACGAATTTCTTATCGTATATATTTTGGCGGAATATATTGATTCTAATAATATCCTGTTTCCAGCTCTGCTTCGATAAAGGCCGAGATGACTTCAGAAGAGTCAAGAAGCAAATCGTTCAAAAATTGTTATAAACCGGCCGCGCTGCACGAGAAAAATTTCGAAGAAGTAAAATTGAGGAGTTTTCGCGAGAAACGTTTCCATTTCGAGAATTCCGCGTCTAAGAAACGTTTGTTACCATTTGTCGGTGAGTTGGATTAATTGTAATTTAGCTGCAGGAAACAGAATAAGCGATTTTTAATACGAAATTAACTATGGGTTGAAAATAGTCAAATTTGTTTGGGTGATTACCGCAAATTCACTCGGATTTACCTTAATTTCCGAAAATTACCGTAATTACCGGTATTTGATTTTTAGTATTTGATGTGAATCGCGATGATGATTGGTTATTTTTATCGAATTAATTCGAAAATAACCTCGATTTACCGTATTACATTGGTAATTACCGAAAATTACCATATTTACCGACGAATCTAACAAATTACCGGTGCTCTCGTTTGATTTTTTATTCGTGGAATCAATCAGATGATCCCAGTGTATCATTTTTCGTAATTTTTACTTGGTGATTCATTTCTTTACAATATTTTCCCCTTCGTATTGATGTTTTTTTATCTGTAATTACCGTAATTACCATCAGGTATTCATACTCAAATCAGCGAATACGTAATTTACCCCTATTGACGGGGTTTAATATATCAAATTAATTGGTAAATTATCCGATTTCACCAAATTACTTACGTAATTTCGGAAAATTACCATATTTACCAGCTTAATTTACGATTCATTGCTCGCTTCGGCTTTCGTTTGCTGTACTGATCAAATCATTGAAGAATCGATTTTTATTCAATTACGTTTGATAATTACCCTCTTCTTACCCTACTTTCCTTCATACTATCAAAATTACCAATAATTACCGTAATTACCTGTAGTTAAAATTGATTCAGTTCACGTATTCCTTCATCAAAGCCAATTATTTCCAGAAATTACCTGTAATATCATAGGTAAATTTGTAAATTACCCAGATTTACCCCATATCACCCGTAATTATTGAAGATTTACCATATTTACCAGCGTATTTTGTCAACCATCTCGAATGTTCTAGATTCTGTTTCAATCATAAAATGTCGTATGGATGTCTTATGTACTAGGATTTTTCGTAATTACCATTTATTACTCCTGATTCCTTCAAAATTGCCAGATCTTACGGTAATTACCATTGATTGTTGTTTTCATTTCCTGTAATGTTTCTTGGCCTTTTTTCATTGCCAGTTTTTCAAAATCTCTGCCCAATTACTACACTTATTTATTTATAATTCACATTTTGGTATTAACCAATTTCAATAATATCATTGGTCGGTAATTTACGGTATTTTTTGAAGCAATAGTCGTAATTACTTTGAGAACGGTGAAAAATTTACTCCAGTGACAGTTACAAACCGTACCTGTTTCGCAATGATTTTTATACTGTTATGTTTGGTTTTGCAAATTACCGTATTTCTCAATACATTACCGTAATTACCCTTCAATTATCGTAATTACCATTGAATTATCGTAATTGCCATTGGTTTATCGTAATTACCATTGAATGATCGTAGTTATAATAATTAATTACAATTGAACTACCGTAATTGCAATAGAATTACCGTAATTACAATAACATTACCATAATTGTCGGTAATTACAGATAAATGTTGTGTAATTCTCGATTATTTTGGTAATTACAGTTGATTGACATGAGGTAATTACTGATAAAATTTTGTAATCGCTGGTAAATTTGATTATTTTGGTAAATTTTTCATTCAATTTTAGGTTTTATTGATAATTTACCTAAATTGATTTTGAAACAAACTGTGTCGATTCACTACCCATTTCGTCAAACTATGTACAGTCACATATAAAACTTGAAATGAAAGTTAATTACGTAAAATAAACAAATTAGTTTACGATGTTCAGAATTTACCGATAATTACCATTTTTACCTGTAATTACCCACATTTACCACTGTTTATCAGAAATTTCAGGTAATTACACGCATTTATTTGTAATTACCAAAATCTATCGGTTGGCAGACGGCTTATAGTAAATGGGTAATTTCGGTAATTCTGAATGAATATTGGTAATTACCGTAAAATATGGGTAATTGCAGGTAAATGTCGATTTTTAGTTGTAAATTTTGGTAATTGTTGGTAAATTTCGGTAATTATTGACAAGTTTGGGTAAATATTGGTAAATTTTGATAACTGATTATGGGTAATTGCCGGTAATTATAGGTGGATTTCGGTAATTTCTGGAAAATTTTGAAAATTATCGTTAAATTTGGGTATTTATGGTAAATTTGGGTAATTACGGGTAAATTTGAGTAATTATGGGTAAATTTGAGTAATTATGGGTAAATTTGAGTAATTATGGGTAAATTTGAGTAATTATCGGTAAATTTGAGTAATTATGGGTAAATTTGAGTAATTATGGGTAAATTTGAGTAATTATGGGTAAATTTGAGTAATTATCGGTAAATTTCGATAACTCCCTGTCCAAGCAAAAATGGGAGCTCCAGCGTGCTCCTCACCTCCGCCCCCATCTTAACGGTCACTGGTAATTATTGGTGAATTTAGGTAATTATTGGTAAATTCAGGTAATTATTGGTAAATTTCAGTAATTATGGGTAAATTGTGGTAATTATTGGTAAACTGTGGTAAATGTTGGTAAATTTCGATAATTATCGGTAAATTTTAAGAATCGGGGGTAAAAATTACAGTTTTTTCAAAATGAATTCTTGTTATCACTGGTGAATTTGAACAATTTAAAGTAAATATCGGTAATTATACCATTTCTTGGTGCATCTAGGTAATTACATCATGAATCAGGAATTTACTTTCTAGCATAAAATTTTCCAATTATTCGCTCTAATCATAACTCTGACATTTGAATTGCGGTATTTACTGGTTCTTGGTAATGATCATTGTAATTTTTGGTAAATTACCGTAATTAGTGTATTCCCTGGTAAATAACGGTAATTACGTGTAATTTACCACTTCTTCATTCGAATTTCATTCGTCGTCGGCGATAATTCCAAAATCTTCATCAATTTTTCAGCCTCAGATGAGACTCATCTTGTGGTACAGAACGGTAAATTACTTCGGTAATTTCACGTAAGTTACCAATTGATCGTTTTCGATGACATTTTCGTTCAAATTTTTTTTTTTTTCATTCTTTCCGATTATTACATATTGATCTAAATTACTATTTTTTCTTACTCAGAATTACCACGATTTCAATTTTACCCGCGGTAATTACGAGGTAATTCCAAATTCCAGGTATTTATCGTGCGAAAGCATAATAATTACCATGGCGAAGTATCGTCCTTGCTCCATATCATGATCGCATGCTCGCTCGCCAATCCACAATGTAAATTTGATTTATCGATCGTGAATTGTACGTACGTAAAACGAGATCAATCGAGGAATCATTTACCGAACGAGTGATTTCGTCGTGTACCGATTGAATAGGTACTTGTGGCCATCGAACAATGTCGTAATTATTTTGCACTTATCTACCTATTATGGTTTCCGCGTAAATAATTACCTACCTAGTCACGTTTTTTTTTCAACAGTACGATGCTTATTTTAAGAGCTCATATTCGAATGTATTTGATACATGTAATTGTCGTATAGTTTATTTGATTCGTTTACTTTTCGTTTGCGCAGGAAATGTGATAGAATCAGTTTTAAGCGGTCGAGTTCATTTTACCAATTGTATAGAAAATTTCAAAATCAAAGTTACTAGCGGAGGCTCATTCAGCAGTATTCAGAATTGCACGACGGATTTACCAGCGGCCGCGTATTATTACCATTTCGGCGACGGAGTTTTATCCAAATCGTATTTAGTAAGGGATTTCTTTCTCAGCTACGTTGAATTAGAAATATGGGTCAAACGAGTCGTAAATTAATCTCGTATCATGCACATTGTTGTCACGTGCAGGTTAAAAGTTTCATTCCAGAAAATGAGAAAGGTATACAAATTCCGAGCTCGGGTCGACTTCAGATAGGCATTTTCAACACCGAAGAATCTTTAATCAAGGTATTCACCGTATCGTACGATTTAACCGATATGCCTCGTTGTACCAAAACGTTCCTACGTCATAGTAATTATTTCACGCCCAAATGTAGCAGCGAAAATGACGTGAAATGGATGCAGTCGTTTTTGCAATTAAAGTGAGTTGAATTTTTTCAAATATCTAAGATTTTTAATTTAAAAAAATAAAAAAATCTGTGACGTCATTGAAAAATTAGCCAATCGCAGAGCGGCTGAATACTCCAAAATGGCGAATTTTTGCAGGGCTTTCTAGCCAATCATCATTGGCTAATCGCTAAAGGCTTGAGCTAGATTTTTTCATTAGCTGAAAAAAAGCTAGCTATTGGCTAG
>FIZU01047328.1:0-18355 GCA_900064475.1 Pseudococcus longispinus
GAAATTTTCAAAATTGATACATTATTTCTAAAAAAAAATAGGATACAAGTATTTTCAAAAAATTCATTATTTAATTAAGGGGAAATAAATGCATTGAACCTGAGCCCGAGCGAAGCGAGGGCGAAAATTTTTGCAAAAAAAATGGTTCAAAAGCTAAAATTCCATAATTTTTCCCATTTACACGAATTAATGAAATATTGATATTGTAAATATTTTCAATATTTCAACACAATTAGAAGCTTTTTTCACAGACCATCTGCACTATCTACTAACTGAGGTGCAAAACTTCATCATTTTGTTAGAGGAAGGAAGTAATTTAACTATTAAGCCCGAGCGAAAATATGCACAACTCATGCGGGTGCATGGAAATGTTGGGGACTTTTTTGCAATGTTTTTTAAAATTCAGTGAGGAGTAAATTTGTTTTCATTTTTTGGGCATCTTATTTTGAATTTGAATCTTGCAGGTGATTCTAGTATCAAATTCGTGTTTCATTTGATATATTTTTTCCAAAAATTGACTTGCAGTGATATCTTTTTTGTTTCCAAGAATATATTGAATTTATCGTGGGTTCTTCAAGAATAACAAAGAGACTTAAATTTCGTAAGCGACGTTTCAAAATCAAATACAGCTTCAATAGAAGGATTTTGACTGAGAGACTGCGATGAAGAAGACAGGAAACCCTCCGAAAAAAAAAAACACCAAAGAGAAAGAACCAAACACTGAGACGACGAGTGACTGAGAAAAGAATGATGTAAATCACAGCACATATAGAGTCGGGTCAAACAATGGTAATTTTTTTCTCGGAAAAGGAAAAGAGAAAAGGACAGAAGAGACAAAGACACGATCGCGGGCGAAAGAATTGAAAACATAGGGAAAACTAACGTGGTTGTAAATTTTGGCGTAACGTTAATTGAAAAGTCACATACGTCATTGTTTGTAAGGTTGAAACACGAACGTGATTCGTTTGATTACAAGGGCAACGTACCTAAGTGAACGCGGAACAGAACCATGGAAAGAGAGAAAGAGAACGAGCGAAAGGTGACGAGGAGGAATCCAGAATCGTGTACGAAGTTTTAATACGAGCGAGGGAGAAATACGATGCGGTACAGACTACAGACAGAGCACGATGTATACATATACTGCGGAATATTCGACACATATGCGAAAAAGTTGGCGAAAACAATTTCGAAGTTGACATGGTAATAAAGTAGTTTTCATTTTGGCCAATATCTACGTTTCGGCGCGGTTTTGTCATTTGTATTCTCGAAATGTTATGACTGGTAAGGAATAAGGAATGGAGCAGAGATGCAGAAAGAGCCAGGGAGGATGTGCACGAGTGTACGAGTCGACTCGACTGTGATAGAGCTATGTACATACGTGTACATACTGAGCCAAGGAGACGAGCAAAGAGACTAAGGAGGCAGGGTGCCGAGCATTGCGAAAAATTCGCTCGTAGTCGAAGACTGGAACGACTGTCCACTTTAGATTTGGGAACTTTCTTTTCATTTCTGGCGTGTTTGCTGTATTTGGAAGTTAAGTGGGGAAAGTTGGTTCATTTTTCATTCTTGTCTCCCTTTATATACTGGTGGCATTCATTTTCTAGATCTTTCGCCGTATTTTCCTGGTTCCTCGGGAGCGACGGCGGCGGGGGAGGTTTTATGGCGGTTTTTTTCCTCTTCTTGAGGCTGACGAAGAGGAGGAGCAGGAGCAGGACGGATTTTTGTTCTCGGTGGCTGTGTTCGCTTATTATTACCGCTTTACACGCCGTATTCGCCGCGTCTTCCTTTACCACTTCAATTAAGAATAAACGAATCCTTGGGGAATTTAAAACCAATTTATTATTAAGCCTGTCTGTTTCGCGATTTCTATCTTGTTATCGGCTGTATCATTGTTGTTTGCGTTGGGTTCAATTTCATTTTCTCATAATGATATCCAATTTTTAAATTCGTTTATTAGCTTTTTTTTCTCGATGTTCTGCCTACATCTCTGGAGGCAGTTATCGAAGATATAAGTTGATTCGGCCTAAATAAATTGTTTTGAAATAATAATACGAGATATTTTTTTTATCGATTAGGCCATATACTCGTATAACGAATCTATTGTTTTTATTTATTCAATATTCGAACGATAAATTTAGCTAGCGATAGAAAAAATATCGAGAAAAATTGGCCCTTTCGGAAGCATGTTTTCGAACTAACGAATCTATCGTCGGTTTATTTTTTCAAACGAGGACGTGAGAGTGTAGGAAATCAAATTTGTCGAATAAGTACCTCACGTATGCCTACGTCTGGTCGCCTACCATTGGTTAAGATGGGGCTGGAATGGGGTTAGGGGGAATTTTTCAACACACAATGGTGAAAATTTACTTACGTCTGGTCGTGATCGTCCAGCCCAGCCCGAGCTTCGCAATCCGAATACCTAAAAATGAACCAACATAAGAAAAATACAAATGTATGCTTTTGTCGCAACTTTTATAGCGTTTCTTTTCATCATGCACAAGTTTAAAAACCAAAGTTGGAATTGTTGACAAGGCTGTTCCATATCGCCAAGGATTATCTTATTTCCACTTGGGTCGTATAGTGGGGTCGGCGTCGTATGTGTGCGTGTTGCCGATGTAAAGAATAAGATTACATTTGACGACTTTGTGGCTTGCTGTGTGGTGGTGTTGGATTTGAGACCGGAAAAAGTGGCTTTCTTTGTGACAACACACCGACCGGTGTTTTTATTTTATTCTTCCCAGAATAGCAACCGATTTGGTAATGTTTTTCCTGTGTTTTCTTTTGAGGGGGAAGGGGGAAGTCGAGTAGTTTTTTTTTGAAAAAATGAGCTGTGAAAGTGATTTCAAACTTGATAATTATATCTTTACAGAAGAAGCTATTATCTGGATGTAATTTTCAATTCCTAGGTGTAAGATTTACTTTAATAATACGCGTTGATAATCGTTCATCAATGTCGATACAACTCTACACAGTTGAAGAAACTTTTCATGGCGTAACTACTTGTGTAGCTCTTTCGATGGCGATGTAGTTTTTATGTTTTTAATTTTAGTAGGTTTATTTCAAAGTGCATCGAATTGGAAATATTTTTATCGAGTTTCGTAATTTTGCGGAACAGATTGCGCGTGCTGTCGGGACACTCTCGAACGGTGTTATTTTCGTGTTTAATTAAGTAAGACGAATAAGATGGTAAAATGGTTTTCGTGTTTCGTTTCCCTCCTCTTCGTCGTATACCTATGTGTTCGTGTGCCAATGCGGCACTTAACGATGCACTAAACCGATTTGTACAGAATTGAGTACGAGTAGTACTCTGGGTCTGGGGTTTTTTCATTCGATGACGAGTTCGTCGTTTATGTGGGCGAGTGATTCGAGGCCAGATTGGGGGAGGGGTGGAAATTTTTAAGTGAATTAAAATCGAGAAAGTGTGTTTTAGTTCAAGATTTGCGAAAAAAAAATTGAGAAAATGTAGATCAAAATTGTGAAAATTGTTTTACGTCTTTTTTCAGTTTTTCCATAAATTTTCACCCAATTAGTTATTCGCAGTTACATTAGATGTTGAATATTCACCATTTCCCAGCAATTCAACACAAATGTTAGTTATTTTACCAAAATTACTCGTACCTATGAACACTGTACTTGAATCACCAAAAAATCTGTAAAATTTTTGTGAATTATTTTAAAAGAGACAGCTCATCAGAAATTAAATTACCCGAAATTGAACACTTTTTGATGAATTATTGAAAATTAGTGTTAGGTAGGATGAATTAGGTAGATATCATTAATTGACAGTTTTTTGATAAATTATCAAATAGAAGTACCTAGTTTTTTGATAAGCAGGTAATAATTTGTACTTTTTTGTTGAATTTTTATGACGAAACAGCAATTTTTTTAATTTTTTTAGTAAATAACGTAATTTTCTGATAAATTACCCAAAATGTGATAATATTTTGGTGAATCACAAAAAGGTCGTCATTTTTGACTTATTTTTGACAAATTACCAAAAGGTGATAATTTTTTGGTAAATCGCCGAAAGGTAATAATTTTTTGATAAATTACCAAAATGCAGTAATATTTGGTATATTTGCCAAAAGGTAGCAATTTGTTTGGTAAATTGTCAAAGGTGGTAATTATTGGTAAGTTACCAAAATGTAGTAATTTTTTGGAAAATAATGAAAGGTGATAATTTTTGGTAATTTATCGAAGAGGGTAATTGATGATAATTTACCAAAAGGTACAAGTAAGTAATAATTTTTTAATAAGTTTTAAAACGCGTTTTTTTGGTAAATTACCAAAATGTGGTAATTTTTGGTAATTTACCAAAATGTAGTAATTTTTGGTAATTTACCAAAATGTAGTAATTTTTGGTAATTTACCAAAATGTAGTAATTTTTGGTAATTTACCAAAATGTGGTAATTTTTTGTAATTTACCAAAATGTGATAAATTTTTGGTAATTTACCAAATTGCGATAATTTTTTGGTAATTTACCGAAATGTGGCAATTTGTGTGAATTACCAAAATGTGGTAATTTTTGGTAAATTACCAAAATGTGGTGATTTTTTTGGTAAATTACCATAATTCAGTAATTATTCAGTAAGTTATAAAAAATTCATAATTTTTTAACACATTTCACATGGCCAAAATTGATCAATTGTTCATTAGATTATCTTTGCAGTTTTTTGAAAAATGTAAATCATTGTACCTACCTAAGTACGTATTGCGTACTAAAAATTGGTGTTTGTTTAATAATTTACCAAAAAATGCTAATTTTTTTGATAAATCACGTAACAACATGGTTCCTGTTTTTTTTGGAAATTTCCAAAAATCAGTCAATTTTGATGGTTGGAAAAAATTATTCTAAGTATTTTATTGAAAAAAATCGCATTATTTTGGCCAAAATTCGATATATACTTTTATCAGTGTTTGAACATATACGATTCACATTTGTAATAATTGCCTTCTGACCCCGTTCTCGATGCCCTTGTTTGTGAACCGAACGTCGTAAATGACAAACTTTGGTGATAACGAACTCAACTTCAAACCGTCAAAGGTTCGCATGAATTGTCAATTACCAATTTTGATGCAATTTTGATAACGTATGTATTTCTTGAGGACATCCAGAAACGAAAATTTTCCACTGTTGGAAAACTGATTCTTCAATTTTTATTTCTAACGAGCTAATAATGGTATTTTTTTATCGGACATTGAGCCACGAATATTTAAAAATTCTCTTAAAATTGCAAAATCTCAGACGCAGTCATTGCTGATTTTTAGGAAAGGGGTATAATCACCCCCCCTCCCTCCGAGCAAAAAAAAGAGCATTTTAATGAAAAATCAAGTAATAAATATAATTCTTCAAGGTTAAATGGGAAAAATTACGAAAATGTTGGCCTCTTTTCTTAGAAAATCTGGAATTTTTTTTATTTTGAGCAGAGATGGGCACGACCATTACCAAAATAATTTTGAATCAAAATTATGAAAAAATGTTCAAAATTCTTAAAATCATCGATTTGGATGATTTTTTTCATAAAAATTTAAAACTAATCTTCCAAAAATTCATCGAATTACCACATTGAAATCATTTACCTCTATGATTTAAATCATGATTTTGATGATTTTTTTGCAAATGATTTTGCCCATCTTTGATTTTGAGTGAAAAAAAATTGTAAAAATTTCTATCAAAGTCAAAACTTTAAAATTTTTGTCTTCATCAAGCCAGCTTCAATTCATCCCTGAATATAAGTGACAACCAATCAAAAATATGTAATCATGAATAACCTATATCACCCTCACCCTCCTCCTCCTCAAATAGGAAATCTTAAAACCAGGCCTGGGATGCAGTAAATAATACTTACCTAAACTGTTTTCCTCTTATACGTAGCGTAGGCATTAGCAAATGGATAATTACTTGTAAATTTTTGATAAGTGGTGATAAAAGTAATTGAAAAATGAATATTTATAGCCGAAAATTTGATCATCGATTGCGTACGTGAAATGAAAAATAATTTAGGTGAAATTTTCGGGGAATATTTTTCCCATAACGAGGTCTTGAATGTTTTAAAATTTCGTCAAAAAGTGAAAAATCGATCAAGGGTGAACTTACGACGGGAAAAAAATGGAGCGAATTTTCGAATAATTTATGTGGGTATTTTGATCTGGGAATCAGGCGATTTGACGTGCTCTTTTTGACTCTATCTGAAATGTCGAAATCGTCGACTTGACAACACGAGATACTCCGTTTCGAGTGGAATTCCCATACGTGGGTTAATTTTATCTATGCGTCATACGGCGCATATTTATTCAATAATTCATTTAGAACGTCTATCTTTACAGTACGTACTATGTATGTAGGCAAACGATTCGTATTATCAGTTCGAAAATAAGTCCAGGGTGCCCTGTTCTATACTATATAGTGCAACTTTATCAACGCATGAAGAAAATTTATAGTATGGTGCATAATGGTCGATAGCACTTGTCAACGATGCCTGTACTAATAAACTAATTCACTTTATGTTTAGCGTTGTTGACACGAAAGCAGTAAATTTCTTATCTGCGAGTACTATGTATATTATACTCGTGGGTAATATAGACGAGGTGAAATTAATTTGGCAAATACGAAGATAATTATCGTGAAAAATGTTATCGTATTGGATGACTGGTGAAGTACATTGTCAAAGAGAGTAGCACCTTATTATACGAGTACGTATAGTTAACCTGTATAGCTGGGTAAACGTACTCGTACATCTACATAATGTAGATGTACGAGTCGACGGGCTGCTCGGATAGGGGAATGTGGTGGTACATCTAGTAGTGTCTATGCAGTCGTATACGTAAAATTACCTACTCAAGTTCGCAGCAGTACAACCAACGTACCCATATGATTGCATATAAGGGAACATGTACATTGTACGTACGTGTACTGTACATTTTCAGCCAAAATACATTGTCAGGCAACTCACGTTTACAATAATGTGACACAGAGCGAATACGATTTATGCTATTTTACTCTGTTCTTCGATGTCCTCTCGCGTTTCTGTCTCTCTTGGTCATATGTGTGATGAGTATGTGTTGAGAAGACGAGAGAAACGTTGCATGTAGCTGACAAAAGCTCAACCATACCTATCTGTGCAGTAGTTTACTTATTACGATAACAATTTATTCATAACCTATAACATTGCGAGGCGATAAGCGCGTCGGAATAATTCGTATACAAATTCGTATGGAAAAAGTTTTTTTTATCGAATATCGTCAAAGTATTCGACTCACGTAAACCTCATTCGAATATGAATTCGGCAGTTAGTCGAAGCTGCGGGTATTTGGGAACGAGGTGCAAGAAGGGAACATTCGCAGCTACGAATAGGTTTTTTCTATCGAAGATATAAGTCGATCTGTGGATAAAAAATTGGCCAGGGTGAAAAAAAATTTCCACGTTGAAGGCGATTGTAGATTACTCGAATATCGAGTATCAATTTCGATTAAATTTAACGTCGATTTTATTACACGACGCGGTCCACGGTGGAAAAATACGACGAAAAAAGTAAAAAAACTTGGTAAGAAAAAGGGTACGAAGTGCGTGTATTTAATATTCCGAGACATGCTCGTTTTTATACCGCAGATAGAATATAAGGAAGAGTCCACGAACCCAGCAGCTTTCGCGTTCGCGAAATAAAACAAATCTGCAGCGGATTGTCGATCGAATGCGATATTTCATGCGAGTTATAATGTTGCGGTCGAATAAAATATAAAAAGGAAAGTAAATCTGACGTAAAAGCGTATTTTCGTATATAGAAGAGAGAAAAAAGAAAAATGTGCGCGCCGAACGAGGTGCTGCGGTATTATTATCAAATATAAAAAAGATTTATTCGAGGTTTTTCGCCTCCGCGCCGCAGCATCGTGCTGGATATGTAAAGTACTCGCGAATAATACCTACACCTTGAGAAGATGGGTGAAGTGAGGAGAGATGGTTCGATACGTGATCGAAAATTTGAGAAAATTTTCTTCATCTGTGGTGGGATTTGCGCTGTTGCTGAAGCAAAAGCAAAAGAAAACGAAATAGATTAGTTTTGGCTGCTGAGTCGCAGCGATTGTGGCGTGGTGACGGTTGCAGAGGTTGCAATTTTGTCGTACGTTGCGCGAAAGGTCGCGTACGTATATGTAGATTAAAAATTCCAACCGTGTTTGGATTCATGTACAGTGTTTTAAAGTATACGTATAGGAGGTTACATGTGAGATGGGTTAGGCGAGATGAGGCAAAGTAATGAAAAATACTCGTACACTTGACATGCAACCAATATGGTGACTGATATCGAATTTCATTATCGGCTAGATCGATTTGTTCGCGATGGTCCCCGGAGACGATGAGAAGATTACTTGTTAGATGCTACTGTGTGGTGATGAGATATGTCTGGGTTGCTGAGTAGGTGGGGTTTTTTGTGTGAGGCGGTTTTTATGGGAGTTTTATCGTTGTGGAGGTGGCGTATTCGGTGTCGTATTCGGTGTCGTATGGTTTGGTATTTTCTAATCAACATTTTTTTTCTATTGGAGAAGCTATTTCGGAAATTTTTATGAGTATTTGAAAGATAATAAAATAAATTTTTAAATAATATGATTACTTGGTAATTTCGTGCAGTTTTCTTTTTCGTGACGTCGTTGTAATCAAAAAACATTATGATTGAAGGTGCGAATAAAATTGTGTGAAATGTAAAAGCGGTTTGAGAGCATTTGTTATCTTCTTTCAAATTATCCATTAGGTATATAAAGTTTCTAAAATTGATCCCTTCTCAAATTATAGAGGAAAAGCTTCCCTCTGGACCCCCTGGACATTTTTATTTCCCTACTACCCATGAAAGTATGAAACATAGGACATGTTTTTGCTCTTTCTGCTATGTCAAACTAAAGTACACATTTCAGTCTGACATAATGTCTGACTTTATCTAATTGTAAGCTCAAAGAGTCCGACACAATGTTATCATGTTTCGTGAAATGTCTAAAAGTCAAATTTTGGAACAATCTAAATTTTTCAAAATTCAAAAATCAACTGACCAATTTATAAAATTTTTCAAAATCGAAAAAGTCAGAATTTCTGAGCTCAACAAAGTGTCTGAAAATCAGCGTGATCTCTGAAATTTTCCAAGTCTATGAAGTCTGAAGTATTTGTTTGACAGAATGTTTAAAAGTCAGCATTATCTCTGAAATTTTCCAGGTCCAAAAAGTCAGTCGGAATCTGAAAATTTTTCCAGTTCAAAAAAAATGTGATAAAATGTGTAAAAGTCAGCGAAACTGAGTTTCGTTTTCCTTTTTCAGGGGTTTGGTCATCGCTAAAGCATATCTTATGCTAAAAGTTCAGAATTTTTGAAGTTTTCCAAGTCCAAAATATTTGAAAATATCCGAAATTTTCAAGTACAAAGATCAGGTTAATCTAGTCTATTGATCCAATACAATTTCTGTTTGGCAAAATGCCTAAAAGTCAAAATACGTACTTTCTGAATTTTTTCCCAAATCCAAAAAGTCATTTGAAATCTCAAAAAAAATTTCAAGTCTAAAAATTGTTATGTCTGACATGTCTAAAAGTAATTTTTGTTCAAAAAGTCAACAATCCACCTTTTAAAAAATTTTTAAGTCCAAGAACTTGAAATCTCTGAAATTTTCCAAGTTCAAAAAGTCAAGTTGATCCAGTCAGCATTAGGGTGGCCCTTATTTTACACACTTTCGAATTTTTTGGCTTCCCCCTCCCACCTCCAAAGTTGTTCCTTTGTATGAAAAAATAATTCACAATATTTTTTCAAAAGTGAAAAAAAGTGGTGCCAAACGCCACTCCTCATTTTCAAAAAAATATGAAAAAATCGAAATTGGACATAATCTTTAAAATTGCCTCTGGATTGAAAATAACTGCTAAAATTTCAATTCCCCTCTTCCTGTGTGATAAAAGTGAGAGTTTGAGGTGGTTCAAATTTTAGTTTATTTGTAATGAATTTGAAGGTTTTTTTTGATGAAATGAAGAATAGATCGAGCATAAAAAAAATCGCAAATTTAAAAAAAAATGGCAAATCTACTTTTTTAATTTTTTAAAAAATTGTGGAGATTTGGCACCACTTATTTTGGAGGTAGGGAGCTAAAACTTTCTAGGCTTTATTTTTTCATAAACAACAACAACTTCAGGGGGTAAGAGCAAAATAAATCCGAAAAAAAATTTCATCAAGTATAAATAAGGATCGCCTTATCCAATTTTGTATGTAATGCCCTAATGTCTGACTTTTAGAAACTTGTACAATTTTGTAAAATTTTAATTGCATTTTACATTCTTTTGGTCTAATTTGTCAATATTTTGTCAGACTTTTAAAAACTTTAATTTTTTTTTTTTCAATTCTATCTCATAATGTCTAGCAAACATGCTAACATGTCTGATAATACTCTTTATCCAGAGAAATAGATCTCTGAAATTTTCCAAGTCCAAAAAGTAAGTCTGACAAAATGTCTAAAAGTAAATGTGACCTCTGAAAAATTCCAAATCCAAAAAGTCTGTCTGAAAAATGTACAAAAATCATTGAATTTGAATTTTCCAAGTTCAAAAAGTCAGCTATCCACCCGGTAGAATTTTTTCAAAACCAAAAAGTCAGAATCTCTGAAATTCTCTCAGCTTAAAAAGTCCAAAGTTTGACAAAATGTCTCAAAATCAGCAAAATCTCTGAAATTTTGCAAGTCCAAAATGTCGTTTGAAATCTGAAAAATTTTTCAAGTTCATAAAATCTAAAATAACCTGACAAAGTGTCTGAAAGTCGGCGCGATCTCTGAAATTTTCCAAGTCTAGAAAGTCTACCTGATAAAATGTCGGAAAGTTGACGTGATTTCTAAAATTTTCTGTATCCAAAAAGTCTCAAATGGTTGTCTGACGAAATGTCTAAAAGTCAGCATTATCTCTAAAATTTTCCAAGCATAGAAAATCAGTGGAAATCTGAAAATTTTTTCAAGTCCAGAAAAATCTGGCAAAATGTCTTAAAGTCGGTGTGGCGGAGTTTCGTGACCTTTTTGTAGGTGTGATCATCGCAAAAGCATGTATCTCATGCTAAAAACTTCAACTGCAAAAATCTCAATAACTAAGGTTCTCGAAAAAATGCGAATTGCTTATAGAAGAAAAAGAATTTCAAGCTCTACAATTAAGATTCCCTGCACTTTTTTCGTATGAACCTTAGTTTGCTCAGAAAATTAATATTTATGAAAGATTTAGCCCATATGAAAAGTGGATGATTTTGAAAATGAAAAAAATTTCCCATTAAGCATAGATTTTCTGGGCATACCGAGGGTCCTATGAAAAAAATGCTAAGAATCAAAATTGAAGAGCTTGAAATTTTCTTTCTGCTTAAAGCAATTTGTTTTCTTCTAGGAGACTTAGTTTTCGATATTTCTGCAGTCAAAGTTTTTTTGTCGTTTTCAAAATCATCGAACTTCTTTGTGGGCCACCCTGTATACCAACATATTTCAGTTTTCAGAAACTCGAGTCCATTGCTCTTTAAACGTCACGTTTAGTCAAATTTTCGTGCATTACTTTTTTTATGGATCAAGCTTTAGAAAAAATCACGTACGATAAGTTTCCTGGTAATGAAAATTATCACTGTTTTACGAGCTTCGAAAATTTTCAATTTTTACGACCAAACTTATTAAATTGTTCGAAAACCGAAAATTTTTCGACTTAACGTGATTTACGATCCTAGCAATAAATTTATTATCAATTTCCCCGAATTTCGACGATTCTAGTACCTACTCCCTTCTGCGATCAATTATCGTGATTTTTGGTAAAAAAAATAGTGCACTTCGGGTAAATATTTTCGCTCGCTAGCTCTTCCTCACCCTTCGAAACCCCATCGTATTCGAGCTCTCGTAAGATTTATACGAAAAAAACAAAGTTAATCGTTCGAATTATTAGCTACACTGCCGGTACGATGGTAATAATAAAAATTTCGTCGTGTGAAAACGCTCTGCAGCATACCCATACGAAATCGTTTTAGGCTTTTTTTCGGTGTTCGAAACGGTGTGTACGATTTTTGGGAAACGCGTGTTGGGAAGAATAAGATACTAGACAGGAAATTGTTATCTGGAGCGTATTTTTTTTCCCTTGCTCGACGATAATGTATATGATAGTATGATTTGAATGACAAATTGGATATTTGCTATTTTATTAGATTTTTTTCATATCATTTGGCTGTTTTGCTTTTCGTGCTTATTTTTTTTTTACCATTCCGTCGTCGTAGTCGTCGACTTTATACCTAAAGACGAAGAGACGAAGACGACGACGACGTCAAGTTGTTCATATTTTGTTATATAGATTTGCGGCGCGGTTTTCGTTTTTCCTCGTCTTTGGTTGGCTGGGTTGGGGCCGTCGCTCGATGGCGTATACACAGCATTGCAAACGAACTATACTATACGATACCGAAATGCTCTCAATATCGAATATGAATTTTTACCGTTCAATGCGACATAAAACGATAATAATAAATATGAAATGAATTACCGCGACGTTTTCTTGTATTTTTATAATAAAACGGCTATCTGCTCGGAATACTAAATCAGGCTTCGTAAGGTATTTTGCATTTTCTTTCTCGCTCGCCACTTTTTTCTCTACTTTTTTTCCTTCTTTTTCAGTCTATATTAGAATTGGTTTCCTTATGTGCAGTTGCGAAAATATGAAAAAAAAATTTTATTACGTTTTACGTAGGTATATATACTTGGTACCTACCTACTTACTAGTCTGGGTACAGATCAATCTTTCCAGCAACGTACCTGTGCCTATCTCGAAGAGAAAATTGTATACGTTGGGAACCTGGGAGCGTAATTTCGATGTACCTTATATGTACGAATGAATCAAACCAAAGAGATACAGAATGATTTTATTAGTTGAATGTACCTACGTTTACGTTTGCGTGTAAACAGTAGCAAAAGTAAGTGGTATCGCAGACACACCCTTTTTTCAAACAGATCTGCTCGCTGTGTGTGGTTCTATTGTGTTTCGATGCTGGGACCTGGGAAGAGAGTAGGTGAAAAATAGGGTAAGGTAGCGGATAGGAAACACGTTCCGACAGGTTGGTGGGTTTTACGCGTGTACTGGCCATTGAGCCGGGTTAACTGCAGTTTAAATTGGATAGAAATCTATACTCGTTATTGTGGCGCGAATTAAAAAATCGTAAAATCTCTCGGAATTGATTTGACTGTTGAGAGAGTGAGCTGGTAAGTCGACTCGGTTATGACGAAACGACCGAGTGTATAAACCAATTCGATAGAATATTTTTCGAAAGTCATTCCATTAGTTAAAATGTATACCAAGGCAAATGGCGATGGCTGGCGCGGCGTCGAATTCTAAATGGTCTTTTGTATTCGTATGCGGAAGGCGAGCATCTATCTCGTAATTCAGATCGCGCTTAAGAGACACATTATTCAAGTACTTATAAAATTCTTTCCAGCATTAGAAATGGAAAAAAACACTAAAACTGTGAAAGGAATTCGATGTTAGGAACTTTTGCGTTCTAATACGTAATGGTGGTGTATGCCGATGAAGCGGTAGGCGGTTTTAGAGGAGAGGGGGAGGAAATGTGTAGATGGGATTGGTACGTAAAATTGATTTTGGAACTTGGTGTGGGTGCAAATTGGTCTGATTGAAGGGTGCTAATCATCCTGTAGGTTGGTGAGTTTTTACGTTTTGATTATACAGCTCTTTTTTATAAATAAGGTGATTTCAGTGAAGTTTTTTCTTTGAATTGACGAGTTTTGCTGAAAAATGCTTTACAATTTCCAAATAACAATTTTTTTTGTTGGAAAATTGGCTATTTTCTGAAAGTTTAGAAGCCTGGAACGATGTGAAAAAGGTTGAAATTGATACAGAGGCCAGAGAGGAGATTTTAATTACTTTTTTTAAAAAGTTTGGACTAAATCTTGAGCCATTGGGTCTTGTATTGGCAGAAGTATACTGATAAGAACTTTTTCTAATTGAAAATCTTATGGATTATGCAATTATTAGCATAGACTATGCTTTGGCGATGACCAAACCTGCAGAAAACGCCACGAAATTCCGTCACACTGACTTTTAGACATTTTGTCAAACTTTTTTGGACTTTGAAAATTTTTCAAATTTTCACTGACTTTTTGGAATTGGAAAAGCTTAGAGATAATGCTGACTTTTAGACTTACGTAGGTAGTTAATTTGAGTAAAAATTTAGTTATTGATTTTTAAACAAGTATAAAAAGTAATGTTGTTTTTATTTTTTGTTTCAGGTGAGTTTGCTGTTATGTTACTGAATTTTATTATCTACGTGTATATAAAGTACCGCTGGTCTCATTTAGTGGTCTATCATCTGACTTGGTGAGTAATTTTATAAAATTCAGAGTTGTTTTTCTTACTTAAAAGACAACCCCTGGTCATCAAAGCCATCTTTTGAAAGATGTGACTGAAAATAGATGATGATTGGATTGATCAGTGTTTATTGGTAAAATTGTACCTACTTCTTCTTTTCATTTTCCCCTTCAAAAAATATTTCAATGAAAAAGTAATGATTTCAGAAAATTTTAATATTTTTTAGCATAGGATATGTTTTTGCGATGACCTAACCCGCGAAAAAAGCAACGAAATTCCGTCATTGTGATTTTTAGACATTTTGTCAGACTTTTTTGGACTTGGAAAATTTTTAAGAATTCAAATGACATTTTAGACTTGGAAAATTCAAACTTGATAGATTTGAAAAATTTCAAAAAATGTTCAAATCGGAATTTTGTCGTACAGCTTTTTACTAACGCCTAAATCACGCCAACTTTCCGACATTTTGTCAGACATACTTCTTGGAGTTGGAAAATTTCAAAGATCACGCTACTTTTCATAAATTTTGTCAACTTATTTTAGACTTTCTGGTCTTTAAAATTTTTCCAGATTTCAAACTATTTTTTGATTTTGGAAAATTCTAGAAGTTCTGAGTTGTATCATTAGGTACTTCATTACTCATTAGATAGGCACAATTTTTTTGTCACAAAATAAAGCAATTGCATGAAAAGGCTTATCATTTGAAAGATAATTCTGTCCTCTTTTGAATCTGTTATCACAAAAATTTCCCATATTGCTTCTTTCTTGAATTGTGCCAAAACAATATTGATAGGGGTCAGGGGAACATAAAATCGTCAAAAATAGACTTTTTAGTCCAAGCAACAACAGAAAAAGCAAGGCATACTTCTTTTTCTTGAGCACGAGTTGACTCGTGGTTTTTCTTTCAATATGAACCAAAAAAATCTTTTGGCAGAGACGAGAGCCATCAAAATTTTCCTAGGTGTGTGTGTGGGGGGGAGGAGGGTTTTAACAGTGGAAACGCCCTTATTTATGCACATAAGGGTAGGGGTATGTTTGGTATCATTTTCATATAATTCGACCCTCCTGAACTCGAATCCGTCATCACTTTCCTGATTAAAAGCGGAGAAGTGGCACAATCGTGAAATTTGTGTCCCAAAAAATGATCAATTTTTGTAAAAACAGGGGTAAAATAAAAATTTTTCTTTTTTTGGGCTCTATATGGATGGCCAATTGAGTCAAGAAACGTGTCTTCATTATAATTCGAATCTCCTGAATCCGAATTCGAAATTGGTTTCCATTTCAACCTAATTCGAATCTCCTGAACTCGAATTTGAGTTTAGTTTCCAACTATCCAGGTAGCAAGTGGAGAATTCTCACAATTGTCGATTGTGCTTCGCGTTTAGTGATCGACTTGTGCTTAATTGACAGAATTTCTTAATTTTCAGAAGAACTGCTCTTCCTTACTTCAAGGTAGAAAAAAAGTTATCTAATAAAAAATTCCTCATTTTTAAAACTCTACAACTTTTGTTTGAAATTTTTTTTTGTATCGTCAATTTAGCAAATTTTTTCACCCGGGTGTCCCAAAAAAAAATTACGTTGCAGGAAAAAATCACGATACGACAAAAGGCTTGAAACAAAAGTTGTAGAGTATTAAAAATTGACCATTTTTTGTTCTACAATTTTTTTCCTATTCTGCAGTGGTGTGAAGATATTCTTCTTAGAGGATGGAAATTTGTGCAGTAGACGCATGAATTATTACAAAAATTGACCATTTTCTGCGTCATAAATTTCACGATTGTGGCACTTCTCTACTTTCAATTGGAAAAATAATGACGGATTCGAGTTCAAGCGGGTCGAATCATATGGAAATGATACCAAACATACCCCTACCTATTTATTTGCAGAAATAGGGATGTTTCCACTCCTAGAATGTCATTCTGCTCACCCTCCAAGGAAAATTCTTAATGGCTCTCCTTCCCCAAATTTTCTTTTGGTTCATACTAAAAGAAAACCCGCATGTCAACTCGTTCTCAAAAAAATATATACGTATGTCTGTGCTAACCACTCAAACTATTTACATACATGGCGAAATTGGCTCAATGAATTTCACCAAATTTCATTCAATTTAAAGAAAAAAACAATTCAGTTTATATTCATCGTTCTTCACTTTCACGTGCATTTGGTTCATCTACATTACAAAAAAAAATACGAAGGAAAAAACCGAAAAAGAAAACCACACCTTGTAGTAAATTGAAACAGACCCTTCGCCCGCCAGGGGTAGGTAACCCTCACCGCCTCGTCATCACTACCGGCAGCACCATGCAGCAGCCCAATCTCTTACGACGACGTCTTCCCAACACACACACACTCTCAAAAGCAGAGAAGAAAATCTAACCTGATGAACATCTCGTAAAACTATTTACCTATACCTTACCTTGCCTTGTTACGTAGCGATGTACGAGTAGTACCGGTGCGTACAGCGGCGCAAATTTATCGCTACCTGAACCGTTCATCCATTAAAAATCGAAATAAACATTTTCGATCATTCGACGAGATTGCCTTTTTAACGTTTTTTCGAGTTTCGTTGGCAATAATATATAGATTATTTTCAGTAATAGCGTTATTGTAACACTCCTTTTTCACCGATCTCGTAAATTTTTACCTCTTCTAACGACTGCGAACGTTTCTCTCTTTTTTTTTATAGGCTTTTATCGTTTCAAAAGATATAAAATGCTTATTGTGCAGCGCTTATATAGCCCGGTTATTATTTGTTTTGACGTTTACTTCGCGTACGGTCCGCGCGCACTGTGTACTATACGTCATACAAATTATCGTCGCTATGTAAGCTATACTTGATTTTTTACTAGTAAGTTTATACGTGTAGCGTACCCGATCCACGAGGGTAATTTATTGAACTATTACTTTTGCTAGCCTCTTCTTTTGTTATCGTAAAATAAAAATAGTTTTAAATTAAAATTTTTATGCATCGTTGAAACGCAATCACTTGCTCAGCCGTATCATCTACCCTGTATCCTTACACCCCTTTGTAAATAAAATTTCGGTTTCACGAGTATTACCGCATCTCGACGAGAGTATACTTATTACTTCGCCCTTTTTTAGTTGAATTGCAAATTTAACTAGCGCACCTTTGAAAACGTAAAAATATCAAGGAAAGGAGAAATGAAAGGGACACATTGCATCAAAGGTTACCACAACCCTATACCTGCGTACTGGCACCCTACCAATAAATTATCTCTATTAACTGCAGATCTTTACTAAATCGCAATCTCGTTTCAGGTCTGGGACTTGAAAAACCAGACCATGTGCTCAACTACTTAATTCAGTTTCTTTAGATTATAGTTCTTTTACTTTTTATTATTATTACTTTTTTTTTTACTGTATCGTTCGTAGTTGAAATTCGGACAATATTTAAATTTCCCTTCAAATTAATTCGTACTGTTAATTCGATACCGTGAGTATGCTCGTGACTGTGTTAACCTTTGATGCATCTTGATGGCGGGTGAACGGTGAAGAGGATGATGTAGGTTGAAATATGTAATTAATACCGTGAGAATGTATTTTAGGTACTTTTGTTCTTCTTTGAATCAACATATTTACTGGAGGATTAAAGACATGAGAGGACTGAAATCAGGGTCAACAGTTCTTGGTATTTTTTTGGGTTTGCAAAAATATTAAAAAATTAATCGACGAATGATTCATCGAATAATACGAGTAACTCTTTATGAGATAGTTCCGTTATGAAAAAAATCAGGTATTCAGGTTCCCAATTGGCCCCCTCTCCATTGTACCTACATTTCTTAGAATCCATCTTCTATTCTGAATTATAATTCAGTGGATCAAACATTTTTGAAATTTGAAAAAAAAATACTCTAGTAGGGTACAATATTTCACAAGTCTCAAAATATTTGAAATCTGTAGGTACATTTTATAGACACTGAAACACCAAGATGGCCAGCTTGTGGTCACAAGGGCAAAGGGATTTGGTAAATAGTTACTCACATAAACCCCTGTAGGAGCG
>FIZU01047338.1:0-17210 GCA_900064475.1 Pseudococcus longispinus
TCGGCTCGCAAACGCTACACGCGCTCGACACGTAATAGTTCCCTTCCCACCCTTGTATTGTAATATACTATTTCATAATTCTGATTTAGTTAGAATGAAATTTCCATTAAAATGACTTTTTTTTAACCATCAGGGTGAATCTAACCTCCTCCCCTCTCATCTCCCTATAACCAGCCTTGACGTTTGATGATGGACAAATCGAGCTTGGAATTATTGTGAAGGGAGGGGGGGGGGCTTCGATGACTTGTTTCACCCCATTTTTCTGACAAAATTTAAAAACTTGGCAATTTTCCAAAAAAAAAAGTCACCAATTTGCAATTTTGTCATTTTTGATATGGAGATTTCATCCTGCTCTTAATGCTAAGTGGAAATCTTCATTCAATCCAAATTTAAATTCAGGTCTGTGAGAGCAAAAAAAATAATTTCAGTTTCGGTTTCAATTTCAATGTTTTTCAAGTTTCTGTTTCAGTTTTCCATCTTTATTTTGTTGATCACTGATCAATTTGCAGTGGTGGTAAACTGAAATCATTTTAGTTTCAGTTTCATTTTTGATTTTGTAGTTCAAAATAACGTTTACTCAAAATGGAAACTGCATTATTTCAAATTGACATCGATTGATTGACTTTGACAACTGTCAAGGTGAAGATGAGGACTGAAGAGGGGTAGGTGACTTGGGGGTTATTAAAATGAAAATGTTTTAAATGCTGAAAACTGAAATTGGAAATCATTTCAGTATGTTAGGTATTACTTATTTTGTACTTCCAGTTTTTTTTATTTCATTTTCAGCTTCAGTTTTTTTGTAATTTCAATGCCGATTTCAATTGTTCCATTTCTCTTTCAATTTTCAACTTAAGAATTGACAAATATTTCAGTGAATTTTGATTATTTTGCAATAAAAACATCAATTTTTGTTTAAGCAATTTAATGAATTTGAGCTTCATCATCCTCCTCTAAATTGATACTCTTCCACAAATTTTCTTAATTAAAAAGGTAGGAGGGGGGTGAAAATGTAAAAATACAACTTAAGATTCCCAAAAACAAAGGGTTGAAAACCGAAGTCGATTTAATCGAGATTTTATCCAGTTAGAAAATGGCGACTCAGTACGTGACTAGTAACATAATATCTGTTTACAATATCGTCCATTTTTAAGACATACCCAATCTGTATAAAGGGTGCAATAAGCCATACGCCTTGACCTCCAATCCATAAATGACCCACTGCCACGAAAATAGTACGTGTTATCGATATAATAATTTAACGAGAATTTTTACGAGCTCTCAGATTTGATTTTTTTACGTTAATTTGATGTATACGAGCGCGGCTCGAGTGGGGTTTCCAAAAGGAGCTTCGCTGATCTGCACTTTTGGGAATTTTCCACTATCGTACGAATATAAAAATAGATAACGAAACTACGAGATGATACAGTACTTCATTCCGGAACTAATAAAGATTGTCGCATTATCTCATCCGTGGATTTGATCGCGTGGTCAATGTAACCATGTGCGCGACTCGGAACATGAAAGTTATGCAGAAAAAGAACCATTACGCAACGATCATTCAAACATTCTAAGCTCACTGACCATCGCACGTATCATTTCTCTCGGCTGGTTTTTATTTTCTATTTTATAATTCGTATATAGTAAACTTGCAGCACGGATCGTATAACGAGGTATATAAAGGTATAAATAAACGGTAGCGAAAGAAAGAAAAAAACTTCACGCATTGAAATCCCAACAATAATAGACGCGCGTTAATTAAATTACAGTCAACTTATTGTTTTCAATTAGACCTATTTCTCGTTATCAAAATCACTTTCATTAACCGGAAGACTATGCAGCAGAAGGTACTTATTATTATTTTTATAACATCTATTTCCGTTCGATTTATAATTCATTAACAATAACGTCGCACGAATCGATGAATGCCCTTCTCTCTCTCATTTTTTTTTTTCAAATCGATGCACGAAGAGTAATAGCTCGAGTTTTATGATCGTTTAACTATAGTACACGACACGATGAAAATATCTCAACGTGCAGGTTGTAATACACGTTCGAATTTTGAATTTTTTTTTGCAACTTTCAAGGTAGAAATAGAGAATATGTTTAGATATGTAGGCTCATACATATTTTACAACCATAATCAAATACACTGTATGTGTTATAAGTATACGTACTATAAAGCTAACTTAGGAAAAAAAAAAACTTGGTATCGATGTACCGAAGCGTGTTTGCCATTTTCGCAGGCTTCTTCACGTATGTATAATACCTACAAGGTAAATAGACACGATTCGGTACATCGTGACATTTTACATTTCGCCTAGATTAATGTGTATACATTAAACGTAGAGTACGTAGTACTATTGTTTACGTCTAAAATCAACACGTTTTAACGGTTCGCCGCTAAAATGTTACCGGAGGTGATGGCTTCGACTAGATACGTTTACGTATACTTGTTCAATCGATAATGGGTATAACTTTAATCCGCCAACAAAACGCTAGCGATGTTCTTCAACTCGACAAAAAACTTCCCACTGTTCAATTTAACGTAGGTATAGGCTTTATACAGCAAAGTTTACTCGGTCGAAAAACAGACACCTCTATTAGAAGATTTTTTTCCCTTATCAAATTGCAGCCTTTCCCTCGAAGGGGTTTGTAAGTTCGTAGGTTGGTTTTTGCAGCGCGAGAGTGGATTAATTCGCGTGTTTGGGATGATTTTTTTTTTGAATTGCCAGTTGTACGAGAGAAAGAGTTAATGCGAGGATGTCATTAGATACTCGTATGATGGTGTTTCGAGGCATGAGCAATTTAGGTACTTTTTTTTTGGGAAGTTTTACGGTTATTTAATTTAGTCATTCTTGTCGTAACGCTCGAATTACTCATATCCTTATTGGTCATACGTGCACGTATGTGAAATTTTATCAGATATTACGACTGAATTAATGTCGAATCTAAAAAATAACTGTAATCTGGTTCTTCCAATTGAATGGTTTTTGGAAAAAGCGAAGTGCAGATGTGTTTTTTGGAAAATGTATTACATCCGAGATTTTTGGGATTTGGTTGAGATTGGTCAAAAATTGGATATTTTGGATTTATCAACTGGTCTGATATCCTGAAGATAAGAATAAATTTCGGATATTAAAAATTTTTGAGGATGGTGCTTAAAAAATTGAAGGAAATTGTTTGGCCTGAAATTCAGAAGACAAGGATAGCTTTCGGATATTTGAAAATTTTTGAGAATGGTGCTCAAAAAATGAAGTAAAAATGTTTCAATATCTGTTCTACTCAAAACTTTACAGATTGGCGTTGCCAGGGGGGGGGGGTGAGATACGTTTCGTCCATTTTTGAAAAAAATTGAGTTCTTTCCTAATTTTTATAAAGCAATAAAAAATTTATTAATTTTGTTTGTCATCATATTCATTCAATTTTTAATTCATATAAAGAAAATTATTAAAAATTACCCAAAAGGTACTCTCAATTCAATAAGGGGGGGGGGGAGAAGAGAGGGTATAGGGTATTTGTAACATGTAAGAACAAATTATAAAATGGCACAAAAAAAATGAAAAAACGCATTTATATTTCATGGAATATTCATAATTTTTTAGTTGAAATTTACCCCTCCCCCACCATGGAGACTGATCTATTCTCTAAAATGTCCTGAATGAGTAAAATTTTTGACCCACGTTCAATTTCTTGGAGGTAAGTTACACTAAAAAAAAACTGATCAAGCCACTGACTTCACATAATTTCGAAATTTAAATGATTAATATTTATGGATATTACGAGGATGGGAAATTATTCTGAGTTCCTAAAAAGCAGATGGGGGGGGGGGGAGGTCTTGGCATATTCATAAATCATGGTGCGTGAAGGAGAAATAAGGAGCTTAATTTGAAAAAATAGGCCTAAGAGTTGGTCCTTCCTTGAATATTTTGAAGTTATAAAAATAATTGAGCTTTTCTTCAAAGGGAAAATACAAAAATTGCTTCTAAAAGCGCCAAAAATATTTTCAAAATCAAGAAAAACAATGAAATTTCCAAGAAAATTGTTGAAAATTTTTTTTAAATGTTTAAAAATAATTATAGAAATTGTTTGCAAAATGATGAATAATTGGCAAAAAATAACATTCTCCAATATTTTAACAAATTTTACCGGGTGTTCCAATGATTGCCCCCCCCCCCCCACTTTTCCAATTCATTTTCTTTTGTGATAAACAAAACTAGTTCAATAAAACAAATACCCATTGTTTAATCATTCATTGAATATTTGAGCAATAAAATGAACTTATAAAATTTTAGGAGTCTTCTTTTTATATAAAAATATGGAATTGAAAAACTACATAGAAGGGTCCCTCAATTTTTGGGACACCAGGTGACAAAATTTTGGATGATTTAACGGTTTTTGAAACTTTGAAAGAAGATACATATTTTTTTCAATAAATTTTCGAAGAAAATTCAACAATTTTTTGACTTTGTAAACTATTTTTCTGATAACTCAAATAATTTTGCAAAGTTTTAAACAATTTATAGTGATTTCGAATCAATTTTTATTGAATTTTATTAACATTCAACATCATTTTGAAAAAATTGAAATAAATTTTTGAAAAAGTTTAATAATTTTTATTATAATTTTTTTTCAAAATTTCGAATAATTTGAATCCCATTTTAGTAGGTAATTTAAGGGAATTTAAACAATTTTTTTGCTAAATAATTTCAATAATTATTTCGATATTTTAGAAAATTTCAATATTTCTTTGAGATTTTTTCATTTATTGTGAATTTATACTTTTTTTCAATTAATATTTTAACAGATAATGTTTAAAAAAATTATAAATTTTAATTTTCTACGAGGTTTTCTGGGTTTTTAAGGTGTAACTCCCCTCCCTCCACCACATCATCTTTGCATGTACCTGAGCCTGTTGTGGTTATTTCTATCGAAAATGAGTCGTTAATTTTGCAAGAAGGAAAACGCTCATTTTGTGATATTTCAATTTTATTCGAAACATTCTTCCATCTTCCTCTTTGCCTTGTACCTTTACCAGGCCCGTATTTAGGATTTTTTACAGCTGTGATGGATTTAGGAATTCTTTTGGGGGGGTGAGGATGAGGGGAGGGGGTTTAGACTTCAAATTTTTCCACCTTTCGGCGCAATTTTTTCAACTTTTTTTTGGCATGTTTATCAACTTTTATCGAGAGATCAATTACATTTAGAAAATGTGATTAAAGTTATGCCTGCAGTTATTCAAGGGAAAGGGTGACGATAAAAATGTGATTTAATGTAAAATTAAAAAAGGGAATTTCTCTCATTCTGTTCAAAAAAGTAAATGTGTCTATATCGAGCCCTAGCGAAGTGAGAGCAAAATTTTACATATTTATGCCATTTTCCAAATTTTGAAAACTTCGTCAATATGATGTCTACAGGTAGTTAAAATAGTGAAAATAGTGAAAAAGTAGTGATTTTGGAGTAAAAGTAGTGAAAAAATGGAAGTTTGAAAGCCTAAAATGCAGTTTCAGTCTATAACAATTTGAAACCTTTTTAGGAAAAGATTAATTTTTGCCGGAGTCCTTAATTTACTACGAATTTTTCAGAGGGGAGGGGGCTGAAAATTTTGGGGATGGTAGAAAAAAGGTAGTGAAAAAGTAGTGATTTTGGAAAAAAGAGTCCTGTAGACACCGTGGTCAACTTTTCTCTAATTTTGCCAACATTTTCAAACTTTTGACCAATTTTCCTAATTTTTGACCAGTTTTTCAATTTTTGACCAATTTTCCCAACTTTTGTCCAATTTACCCAATTTTCTCAACTTTTTGAAATATTGGAGACTCCAGTTAAAGCCATCACAGCTTTTCAGCCAAAGCAAATAGAATTTTAATCAGCGTGAAAATTTAGTAAAATTGAAATAATTAGTCATCAATTATTATTCGAATGAAAAAAGGGCAAAAAAGCAAAAACAAAAACAGTGAAACTGTGTAGAATTTTTAAATATTTTAAAAGAAGGGAAAATTCACGAATTTCTTCAACCAGGGTCCAGGGTTGCACCACCCAGGGCAATGCTCTGGCTACTCTGGTACTAGACACTGGTCTGACTGTAAGCTCTGCGAAAACCCTCTCATACATCCCCTTCCCCTCCCAAATTCATAAAATTTATGAATCAACTTTCGGCTCATCAAAAGAAAAAAAGGCAAATAGTTCTTGGAAAACGTTTCGAATTTGAAGAAGATATTCCACAGAGAATGCTACATTAAAAGCTTTGAACTCCCTCCGGCTGCAACAAATACCTGGGGCTCATGAACTCAAACACATTAACTGCGGCCGCCTGATGAACTCTGAACTCTAGGCGGTTGAGCCGGCTGCGTAAATACGGACTCATAATGCCATACAGTTACACGTTCTATGACTAACTATAGTACAGCTACGTTAGCATAAAAAACGCTAACGTTACAATAGACAACGTCGCTTTTTATACGTAGGTATATGCATATTCGTACAGTACGTAATGTACAAATACATTTGAAAAATACTCATATTAAGCGTATCTACGTCACATAAATACACCAGAGAGAGTGGCAGGCAGGAGCAACGTGGTCGTCGTCGGCTGCGCCGCACTTGGTCGTCACCGCCACCGCAGTTTCCGCGAATTCCAAACATTCACACGTTACTGGAATGAAATGGTGAAGCAGAATAACTATATTCGTAAAACGCGCCTCGTAATCGTATATGCGCTGCGTATTCGAATAGACATGTGGACTTGGAACTTGGGGCAAGAAGCATAGGTTACTCAAATGTGTGGAAATGGAATTTGGTGCATGGCCTGAGTGACGTCTCCGACTCCGAGGTCGAGAAGGTTTATCTCGAAAGGTCGTAGACTCTGGGGAAATGGATTAGATTTGAAGGAAGATTTTTCAATTTTCATGCCCGAGTTGGTGTAGTAGTCGTCGTGAACGTATTGGTACAATAGAACGACATTTATTTGGGAAATACTACCAGACGCTTGGGTAATCGTACAAGGTATCATGTAAATACCCGCATGATCGAGGTTAGATTTGGTATATGGAAGATCGATGTCCCGCATTGGCGAGCCAGCCTGATAAACAAACCGAAATGGAAATTTCGAATTGCGGGAAAACTTTGTCGAACCGGTATTCGAGTCGAGGTGTTGGAACATACAGAGAGAGAATGCGTTTAATCGATTATTGTGCTACGACGACGTCCTTGTGGTACGAGTAACTTGTCTGTAGTGTGTTGATATAGTTGGTTTGTTATTATATGATTTTTTTGTACCAGGGTTTATTTTCAACTGATAAGTAACTATGACCAGGGTCAATGATAGATTAGTTATTGCGTTATTTTGCCGTTTCATTTGAACCCGAGTCCTAACACGTGTTGCCTACCCAAGACATGAGACATATCATTGCACCGATGTCGAAGGTTGGCGTCGTGGAATTTTTCCTCGCGTATAATTGAATATCATAATCGCATTGTTCGATTGGGATACGCTATAATGTGATTTAGAGCCAACCAGATACCGGAGAGGGTGCTTAATGTATCCAAACTCAATGAGATACCATAAGAGACGACGGGAGAGCTGAAAAATGCGTCTGGGAAGGATATTATGAGATATTGGCATTGATAGATTGTGTAATATGCTGAGATGTCTGAAGTGAGAGTATGGTACGAGTACGTATGTTGATCTATGCAGATATTGTACAGAGATCATCGTTTTGATACGTCCAAATGTAGGCATGCCTCATCGATTGATTATTTCATCATATAAATAGGCAGATTCCTCGATATCTATCTACCAAACACGTGAACATATCGATTTGTTTGCAAACTTACACGTTGCTGATGAATTGAATGTGATGTATGATGATGATGCAGGCGCAGGAACGCCACCAGAGAACACATCAAATGTCTGGTACACGTTTTCACATAAACTAAAAGAGTAAACTTCACTTACCTCTGATGGAATTAGTGGGATGGCCGGCGCCGTTAGCATTATTGATTCCGGATCGATTATTCGGTGAAAGTTGGGGAGCTAGGCACGAATTAGTAGTTGGCGGGGGAGTAGTGCTGGTTACATCATCGGCCGGCAATGACGACGACGAATTCATGGTTAGATCGTGATCGGTAGCGGGTCCGCCGGCCCCTCCACCGCCCCGAAACCGATTGCCGGCGTCGTGGGTCGCCCTGAGGGGGCCCATCACGCTCGAATGCGAATGCCACCCCAACATGGAGGCGGCTGTGCGACCGACACCGGACGAAGTATCATCTCCGGTGCTGAGTAACTCTTCCAGGGCGGCTGCCGCCGCATCCATGATTTACTATCGGCGGCTTTGGGTGCCGATAGATGAGATACTCGTGAGGTTTGTGGTGGTTGATGGCTACGGTGTGTTGTAGGCTGATGTATGGTTATTGCGTCTTTATTAGGAATATTTACTGGTTGTATTGGTAGTAATAAACGATGCTGCGAGATGGTTATAAGTCCTCCGCCAGGATCCTGCTGATAATCATGCATAATGGACCCGTGATACGATCGACTTATGCCTTTTTCGTCTTACCGGCCTCTTCGCAAGGTATACCTTGGAGACGGTGTGCCCGGATACGTGACCGTACCGAAAGTCAGCGTGTCCGGATACCGTACGAGTCTAGGTGGTTGAATTGATCGATTTTTTTGGATTTTGATGTGGATTTCACTTCGCTGCGTTCGATCTATAAAGAAATATGCGATGGTGTTAGGGCGAGTACGTTTGTGCAAACGTCGCCTTTTTTCTTTTGTTCCCGATATGTGTTCAGATGCTTTCGGTTTTCGAATTCGTGTTCTCAAGTTTACTCCATTGAGTCGATCAATGTAGAGTTTTTTATCAATCTTTGTTTTAGTAATTGTTTCAAATGAGTTGTATAACCTTACGATACTTTTTTACAGTCATTGGTGGAAGAGTTGGCAACACTGATGTCGAATTAAATTTGTTTGTTGAAGATTTTACAGCTTATGATTGTTTTATTCTGAAAGTCGTTCGCGAACGATTGAATCACTTCGCTAATATGATCATTCGCAATGGAGTCGCAGATACTCAAATTACCTTATTCGTAATTTGATGATAATCCGTTATTCAAACGAATTTTTGACAAAAATTGATCGAATCACGTTCATTTGAATCGTTCATGAACCACGATCACTGGACTTGATTCTCAAGGAAAAATACTTGAAAACGATCGAATCATTTTCAAGATAATTTTTGATAAATTCTTCTTTTTACAAAATTCTGAACTTTTCTACTGACTTTTCGTTCGAAAAATGATTCAGTCGTTCGCGAACGATCGATTCACTTAGATGATATAATCATTCGCGATCGATTCACTAGAATCAAATTATCAAATTTGAAGAAATGTTGGAAAGTTCATAACTTGAAGAAATTTTTTGCAAAAATTGAGTGATCACGACTGAATCATTTTCAATGCATTTTTTGTAATTTTTTCTTGAAAATTTCTTCTGAGTTTTTATTTGAAAAATGATTCAGTCGTTCGCGAACGATCGATTCATTTCATTAACCTAATCATTCGCGACCGAGTTGTAGTCATAGGTACTCAAAGTAGCAAATTAAAAAAAATGACGGATTGGTAGTTCATATTTTGAAGTAATTTTTCGGCAAAATCGATTGATTCACGTTCATTCGAATCGTTCACGAATCACGATCAGGAAATTCGATTCTCAAGAATTGAAAACGACTGAATCATTTCCTAGATGTACATATTCGTAATGAATTCTTTCAAAAAAAATTTAAATTTTTTACCAATTTTTTGTTCAGAAAATGATTTAGTCGTTCGCGAACGATCAATTCACTTTAGTAAGATAATCATTCGCGATCGAATCACTAGGACTCGAAGTAGCAAATTTGATAAAATGTTGATAAGTTCATAACTTGAAGAAATTTTTTGCAAAAATTGAATGATTCCTGTTTAGTGGATTCGACTCTCAAGGAAAATACACGAGAACGACTGAATCATTTCCTATACATTTTTAACAATTTTTCTTTATAATTTTTTTTTTTGAAAATTTTTTTTGATTTTTGCTTGAAAAATGGTTCAGTCGTTCGCGAACGATCGATTCACTTCAGTAACGTTATCATTCGAGATCGAGTCTTAGGTATCCAAAGTAGCAAATTTAAAAATGATGGATGGATAGTTCATAATTTGAAGTAATTTTTCGCAGAAATCGATTGATTCACGTTCATTCGAATCGTTCACGAATCTCGATCAGTAGATTCGATTCTCGAGAAAAATACATGAGAACGTCAGAATTGTTTTTGAGTATTTTCTAAAAAAAGAAATGAATTTTCTATCGATTTTTTCTTTGAAAAATGATTCAGTCATTCGCGAACGATTGATTCACTTTAGTAACATACTTAATCATTTGCGATGGAGTCGTAGGTACTAGGTACTCAAATTGGCAAATTTAAAAAGGTTGGAAAGTTCTTAATTTGAAGAAAATTTTTGCAAAAATCAATTGATTCACGTTCATTTAAATCGTTCACGAATCTTAATCAATGGAATGGATTCGATTCTCGAGCTAAATACTTGAAAACAATTGAATCATTTTCAAGACATAAGTGATTTTTAATGAATTCTTCTTTCGAAAATAATGAGTTATTTTTTGTTCGGTAAATGATTCAGTCGTTCGCGAACGATTGATTCATTCTAATGACATGATCATTCGTGATCGAGATGCATGTACTCAAATTATCAAATTCAAAGAATGTAGGAAAATTCATAATTTAAAGAATTTTTTCGCAAAAATCAATTGATTCACGTTCATTTGAATCGTTCACGAATCATAATCACTGGATTCGATTCTCGAGTAAAATACTCAAAAACGACTGAATCCAGAATTATTTTCAATTTTTTTTCTAAAATTTGAAATTTTTTACCAATTTTTCGTTCAAAAAATGATTCAGTCGTTCGCGAACGATTCAATGTTCAGCTAAACGTGTGCCCATGTGAATTTAAAAGCTTCTAAAATACCAAAATGATGTGTTTGGTGAATAAATTAACTATTTTTGTGTGCTCTGATCGGTGTTAGCAGTGTTATCAATTATCTTTGTTACAATTGCTATTCGGCTTACCTAATTGAATGGAAATTATCGTTCGTATCGGTGTTCGGAATTAATTTTATTTGATTTTAAAGTGATTTTTATATCAATATAAGAAGTATTTATATTAATTGATAACGTTTGATTCAGAATTTCGCTTTTTTATCCCCACCTCGGTTTAAATCAACTAAGAAAGTTAATTAAGTAACGTTTCATTACGAATTACACGACTCTATATCGGTAACATAACTACTCGACGATGAAACATTTCAAGAAATTTGCAACGAATTGAAAAAAAGAAAAAGAAAACTACACACAAATGGGATGAATATACTCGTATGAGTGCTATCCGCGTATCGAATGCAAATACGTACGAGTATTATTCGCAAAGTAAACGAAATTACGCGACGAACGCTAACGTACGATGAACCGAATACATATAGAGAGAATCGATGCTAATTTAAACAAACACGAAGTATTAAATATTCGCAAAGTGCTTGAAAAGAAAAAAACCCACGAATATTACTCGAGAATTGTTCGAAGAGGCGAACAAAAAAAAACCCAACCATATTGTATCGAATTATTGGCCAAAATGGAAAATGAAATTGTAAAAGGAAATGATCAATTCGCGACGAATACTCAAGAACTGGCGCTATTATACGAATCGTATGTGCTTATAGGTATCATTCGAACAGTTGAATTCAGCTAGTGAGAAAAATTTCTTGCAATTTGTTTCTTTTTTCGAATGGAATATCTCATATTACGATAAAAGGCGAACTGTTGGCGAAATCCAATAAAACGTATGGTACGAATATGTATATTGGAAAAAATATTGTGATTTAAACGTAACCATGTGGTATCCCTCTCCTGCCTGGGTACAATTTTATAACCTTTTTCAGCATCCGTGTTGAGCTGAAATGTACATGCCCTGCGCTGGTTTCGAAACGAGTCGTTAAAGGGGAATTTTACATTCGCAACTTGTACGCGAATGTGAAGTAGAATACGTATTTGCTACGAAACGACGACGCATTCGTTCAATATTTTGGAAAAGCTTACGTGGGGATGTTTTTATCGACGTATTGCGAGTCGGAGGAAACGTGTGCCTGGTTTTGTGCTTCTGGTTGGTTTGAATTTTGATACGAGTGAAATTCAGTTTGGTATAATAGCTCAGAAGCGAAGAGAAAAATGCATAAATGAGAAGTTTTTTTTCAATCAATTGAAATTATACGTGGAATACGAAATTTCAAAATCAAACGTAGTATTTTTTTTGAATAAATTTCGTAAATTCGAGATCGGTAATCGCTTAAAATAATCAACCAACTTGTTCAGATTACTCCCTCTTCTAAAGAATTAAAATCGATGTGAAAAACAAGAAGTAAATATTAAATAATGCATCACATCGAATTAGAATCACCTCAGATGTCACGTTCACATCACGTAAGCTATCGCTAGGGCCCTAGATGAGGCAAAGGGGCAAAGAAGAGACGTTAAGAAAACACAGCGATAAAACTAAGGCTAAAAGTAGTGAAAGTAATTACGCGTATGTAATGCGTACGACGAGAGCGCGAGTATTTTTCGAAAATAAATTTCACTTATCTAAAATAATATATCTAGTTACCTTGACCCTGCGAATAATGAAAAATATTTTCGACCGAGTTAATACGAACCCAGAAAAGCTTGAAATAATTAACGAAAAAAAAAAAGAAGGTCGAAAGTCTTTAGAAAGTTTACTTCGCACGTGTTTTCTTCCGCCTTCGTCGCGAATTTTCACATTAGCGAATTTATAAATAAACAAATCTAAATGACCGTGGCCTTAGAATTACTGTAGATTGGAAATTATATGTACGATATAGCCAGTCTACGTTTTTTTTTCAGTATTATTCAACATTACAATTATCATCGGAAGTTGAGATAAATGATATGTTTAGGAAGGCCATGGTCAGACGAACAGATAGTGAAATTTTTCGTATAGTATTTTTTTTGAACGGATTTCTCTCGGAATTAATTTTTTTCGGTCGATTTAATAAAAAATGGGTATAAACGGAAAATTGAAAAGAAAGAAGTACTCGTAGTTGGTAAAACATCAATTAAACGACGACAATAAACGATAATTATTTTATTACGTGTACGACTATGGAGGATTAAAATTTAGTATGATTTTTATTCGCAATTCGTGTCGAAGTAATATAAAAAATAAGCATGTATAGTCGATATGAATGGATTTTATGGGTTATTTTTATTGCCATAGCTTATTGTACCTGAAAAGATTTACCGATATAAGTACTTGTATGTATCCAAGTTCATTGAAATGAAATATGTGTAGCTCGATGCATATTTATTCGCACAATACCGACGAGAAAAAAAAACACCGAGTAACGGTACAGATCGACTCGATCAATTTTTGGTACAATTTTTTTGCATAGAGGTCGAACAAGGAAGAATTTTAGGGAGGGGTTTGAAAACGAAAAAGAGAACAAGTGAGATAACGTGTATGTATAATTTCTCGGAATCTGAATTATCTAAAGTATTGATTTGGTTTTCGCGAATTTACCATTATTATGTGTATTTAGTTAATTGCAAATAGCAATCGATTACCGGTCTATAAATTTCGATTTGATAACGATATCCGATGTGCGTGGTAACCAGTTTTGAGTAAAATCAACGATAGATAACATTGTTTAGAAATGAGAACATGGTTCGTAGTCGGTGATCTTACTCGTACCTTAATTTACACTACAATGAATCATACATTTGTCTAGAAATTCCCTAATGGATTTGAAAATTGCTTTTTTTTTCACTGGTAAAATTGAGATTAATGTTTATAAGACGTTGAAGCTCCGATTTCACTATTTCTTGTTTCGAGATTTAATGAGATGAAAGTAGGAAAAATTGTTGAAAAATAATTTATTACTTTTTCAACATTTTTAAAACAAAAAACAAACGTAATTACTTGAAAATTGCTCAGAAGTGGAAAATACTTTTCAAAATATACTCGAAAATGTACGAAATAATTCGAAAATCGTACGAAAATTGTTAAATATGCAATCAAAATCGTTTTAGTTCGAAATTTCTTCTAAACTCAAAACTTTGTTGAAAAAACAGCGGAATATTCTCCAATTGTCGTAGAAATTGGTAAAAATCGCGTAAAAATTATTGAAATTGTTGAAGAAATTGAAAAAGTCTCTGAAATTACCTACTAAGAAAATTGTATAAAATATCATAAAAATGATTCAGCTGCTTCAAAAATGATGCAAGATTGAAAAAAATTAATAAAAGAACGTAAAAATCGACGAAATATCGTTAAAACCTTTTATAAATACAGTAGAAGTCTCTTACACGTGTAACTTGTTGTAAACTCAATTTTGAATATTAAAAAAAATCATTAATGTTGGTGTAAAAACTGTTTGGCTTGATTCAAAAATCAGCAAATTTTTTTTTTTAATATTTTATCGATTTTGCACGCGATATTTGTGAAATTTCAGAAAATTTTTTTGAAAATGCATAAAATTAGCGAAAAAGTTTATAAAAAATTTCAAGTCGTGTGAAATGGAAAAAGATGGTTAGTCACTAAAACTGTTTAAAAAAACGAAAAATCGTAAACGTTGTCAAGTTTTCGTAGAAAATGAAGTGAAACTCAATAAAACATTTAAAAAAATACTTAAAACTTCTCGAAAATTGCTTGAATTATTATGAAAATTGTTCAAAATGCCAGAAAAAATCATTGGAAAATTTCGTAAAAAAAACTGTTTTTCTTTATTTTTCAGTAAATTTTGCAACTTTTTAAACAATTTTTGAGATATTTTATTCTAATTTGATGATGTTTTGCAAACTTTCTCCTAATTTTTTCCACAATATTTATGGAAATCCAACAATTTTTTTCTATTTTGAACAATTTTTGTAACGTTTTGTGAAATTTTTCCTAAATTTTATACTTATTTGAATTTAATTTTTATGACAATTTTTCTTAATTTTCTAGTCAATTTTATGACTTTATAACAAATTTTCGAGATATTTTATTCTAATTTGATGATGTTTTGCAAACTTTTTTACCAATTTTTCCACGATTTTTCTTCCATTTTCAACTTTTTGTGAAATTTTCTGCACAATTTTCCAATTTTTACACAATTGAAGATTTTTTATCTATTTTTTCGTCTATTTTCAGGCAATTTTTGAGGAAATTTTGCAACTTTAATTGATTTTCAAAACTATTTTTAATGATTTTTTCAAGCAAAATTCATGTGATATTTTGCATTATTTTGATGTTCTTTTTTTTTTTGTATAAAACATTTGCAACATTTTTTTACACAAATTCTATGAAAATTCAACAACTTTTTTTCCATGTTTTGAACACTTTTTGTAACATTTTCTGATTTTTTCCCAAAGTTTGTTTCTTCGTCAATTCTGTGCTATTTTTGTAGGTAATTTTTGCAACCAACTTTTAATGATTAACTATAATTTTTTATGATTTTTTAAAGTAATTTACGTGATATTTTGCATCATTTTTATGAACTTTTTCAGCATGTTAACACAAATTACATGAAAATTTAGCAACTTTTCCTCCATTTTCAAGTATTTTTTTGTAAATTTTTTTTCCAAATTTTACACAATTAAAATTTTTTTCCAAATTTTACACAATTAAAATTTTTTTGTTGATTTCAGGTAATTTTTATGCCTAGAAGTTCTATAACTTTTATCGATTTCCAACACTTTTAACTCTAAAGTTTTCTCAAGCATTTCATGTGGTATTTTCCATCATTTTGATGAGATTATGACATTTTTATGAACTTTAACAACATTTCGGCATAAAATCTATGAAAATTTCAACAATTTTTTTAGTAATTTGAACAATTTTTCTGAAAATTTTCAATGTTTTTTTCAAATTTTATACTAAAAGTAGCTTCTTAAAATACTTTTTATTTCATTTTTAAAAATTTTGCGATTTTTTTTAATTTCTAAGTACGTTTGCTAACATTTTGAACGATTTTTGTGATAATTTAAACAATAGTACATACAGGGTGGCTCAATTACAAGGTCAAAGGTTTTAGAAATGAAAAAAAAAACACTTTACTGCAAAAATGTCGAAAACGAAGCCTCCTAGAAAAAAATTAATAGCTCTCAGAATGAGAATTTTAAGATGTACAACTTTCATCCCTTGCATTTTTCTTGTAGCACCCTTAGTTTGGCCAGAAAATCCACGTTTATGGGTACGAAGTCGATGATTTCAAAAATGAAACAACTTTGATTGCGAAAATCTCGAAAACTAAGCCTCCTAGAAAAAAGATTAATGCCTGATAAGGGAAAGAGAATTTCAAGCTCTATAATTTTCATCCCTTGAGTTTTTTCATAGCGCCCTTATTTTGACCAAAAAATCGATGTTAATGGGATATTTACGAAGTCGGTAATTTCAAAAATGAAACAACTTTGACTGCGAAAACCTCGAAAACCAAGCTCCCTAGAAAAAAAACTAATGGCTGATAAAGGAAAGAGAATTTCAAGCTCTACAATTTTCATCCCTTGAATTTTTTCATAGCACCTTTATTTTGGTCAGAAAATCCATGATCATGGGAAACTGAAAATGGGGAAAAAAACAAAAAATATCATCGATTTTGTAAATTTCCCATAAACATGGATTTTCTGGTCAAACTAAGAATGCTACGAAAAAAATACAAGGGGTGAAAATTGTAGAGCTTGAAATTCTCTTTCCTTTATGAGTTAATAGTTTTTTCTAGGGGGCTTGGTTTTTAAAATTTTTGCAGTCAAATTTTTTTTTTTCATTTTCGAACCCGTTGATCTTACAGTGGGCTACCCTGTATGTCAACTATATCTGTTTAATGCGAATTCTGTGGTGCAGGCATGTCGCTGAATTACTTTTTTTTTCAGAAAAAGTTACTTTTGGTCACTTTTTACGTTGACATGTTGCTATTGGATAGTTTTCGTTTCAAAAAGTTACTTTTTTGGAGAAAATTCGGCAAAAAAGAAATTGAAAAGTAAATAATATTTACAGATTTTTTTTCAAAAAAAAAAAAATAAGTTGCCCGCACCACATGTGTTGCGGGCAGAACCGAATTTTCGAGGTTCCATTACAGGGTATCATTTTTTCCACAAGTGCAGAAATTGATGCTAAATGAG